>JALPQI010026511.1:0-13060 GCA_025490895.1 Thaumatotibia leucotreta | reverse complement strand
ATAATCATAGTCGCTCATAGTTCCTAGCTGCCGGTGTCTGCGAACGAGTTTTGTTTCTATGCAGTTCGTGCGTCACTCGGGATCTCTCGTGCAGTGCTCGCCGTGCAATTGCGGAGTGAGCGAGTTAAAAAATGCAACTGTTCTGCTTACCCGAGGGTTGCGGAGGGCCGCTTGCGCTGGTCGTCACAATGTTAAAGGTCACTTGTAATTTTTTCTTTTGAAAGTAATATGAATTTTAAAGATTTGTGTTAGGGCACACTTTTGCTTGTTTATATTTTTGTATTTTCGTAACCACTTTTTGTACCAAAAGGGAATGTGTCATTTGGGAAATGTGGTGCATCTTGCTCAGCATCATTGACACTACCAGCCTACTAATTTCTATCAATATTGAAGACTTGTACCATTTGTTCAAGTTTTTTGAGAAAGGCGATCACAGTAGTGTGTCCATAATTATGATGCTGCTGCCCATCATCAGTTTTCTATACACGGAAGATACTCGCGAGCATTGCGAGAAAATTTTATGGTGTATTCCTGACCACATTCAGAGTCCTTAATGTTATGTACAATTACTTGTATTCGGCTTGAGATAAAAAAAAAACTTAAGGTAAATGTTTCGTCGTATCTTATCATAAAACTTATTTTTGACTATAATGCTACCATAACTTTTGCCTGAACATCAAACGATAGGAAAACGCGTAATGAAACAACCAGTCGATAAAATGAAAATAAAATAGGCTAGTCGAATTGTTAGTATCATTTGATGTACAAAAATATTCAAAAAGTCAAAAAGTAACCTTCATTTATTAGCTGATATTTAGGCAATTTATTGCTTCTATTGACGTCTAGAATGCATGGTATTAATACTTATACAATACAATACAATAACTCTTTATTGAACCTCAAAAACAAATACAAAACAAAATAAAAGTACATATATACTTATAATCTTTTGCTGGTAGTAAAACCTCGAGCAGGGTCCACCCGGATAGCTACCACCGTCTTACCCGTTAACCTGCCGCTAAATAGCAGTGTTTGCATTGCTGTGTTTCGGTTTGGGGGTAAGATAGCTCGTGTAATTACTGGCATAGATAGAGGCAATCCATCTAAGTCCTCAGGATAGGCAGCACATAGGCGATTTTTTGGTCACTATGTCCATGGGCCTCAGTTTCTGCTTTCCATCAGGTGGGCTGAGAACTCAGTTGTCTACCTTCGTCACATAAAAAAAAACTGTCGCAATGCCTGTGAGCACCGTTAATACGAATATTTATTGACGCTCCAGTCCCTTCCCTAGACATTCCTCCTTCACTCTTCATTTCAACTTTGATAATTATGTCGTTATGACGTAGATGTATATTAAGATTGGAGATTACTTGGTCGAGTACTGACGTTATAAACGGTTGTTAAGGATCGTCGACCGGAACGAGCGAGATAACGATACGTGCTCGAACAAATTAGTTCGATAAAGCAATAAACACATTATTGCATAACCAGTAGGGATACTTGCCTCAAGAGTGCCATCGATAACAAGCACACGTGTAGCTACATTAACGAGATGTAGGATTACATGTAGGTATAGTACTCGTATGATAACAACTAAATAATTTTATTTTCTCCTCGCTAGCTCGGAAATAATAGTACAAGGGTCCCTGTATCCTTTGAAATCAGCGTGAAAAAGTCTGATTTATCTACTAGCGTGGATAGTTTTTTGACGCTAATATTGAGGTATTTTTTGACGTTGAATAATGGTATGGACTCACTGTTAAATGATTTTGAAGTATGCGTTCAATATTTAATGCATTCATTTGATTTTTAAAGTTCTTATTCTCCATACATTAGTGAGGCGAAAATAGTACATTTCCTAACTAGTGCGAAAAGTTTTTGCACGTGTAAGGGACGATTTTATTCATAACAAGTGCGTCAAAAAGAGAAACTACCGCGCGCGAAGCGTGCGGAAAGTTAATTTTTTCGCACTAGTTAGGGAAAAAATATTTCACTCGTGCAAAGTTATTGTGCGTCTCGCTGTGCTCATGTTTATATTTTTTAATAACCTAGAATCCTTCACTTGCTCGGTTATCAACATTAGTACGCGCTCCATGCAACAACCTTACAGTTTTTCATGACAAATTTAATAACCATTTATATTCTCTTATACTGGCAGAATCAACAAAATAAGAAAACTAAGTGCAAAGTCAAGGTCAACTCAAGGGCTCGGCCAATAGACTTCATCTGATAAACCTTCAGCATTGGAAGTCGTTTACACCGTCTGCATCTATTTGCTACGCCCGCCCGGTACCACTCAGGTACACTCAACCAATTGGATCTTGGATCCTTTGGTCACTCTAGCACCATGTCATAATGACTAGTAGTAAGACATTTCATACAATCTTATTTATCGCGTCACTTTGACATAGTTCCTGAGTCTAGTCAGGAGTTATGGTTTCATATTGGAAGATGACTTACTCAAAAAAGTACTTTGTTATATCTTCATCACAAAATATACGTATGTACTTCAAAGTAAATATTTTTATTGAAATACTGTAACCAAAACGAATTAATTCATACTTTGACGTTTGTAATTTATATCTTAAACATTCGGCACAATATGTTAGTATTCCGCTTATCGACCGTGATGCATACAATGTTTTTCATCACACTTGCGGACAAAAACATAAGTTTTAAGACAAAACATTATTCACTTTTCTATTACTCCCGCTAGCATGCAAGCAATGGCGCGCTTAGACAGGAAGTGTGATGAAAATTTTACCTATTACTTCCTATCTATAGAAAAACTAAGTTTAATCACATTCAAGTTTGAACTGTTAAATCATGCTTTTGTTTATGTTTCAGACATGTGATACTGATAACAAATAGATTACACGCTGCTGCACAATTGCAATCTAATAATTAAACTGTCATGCTCAAGGCATACGTAATGAGCTATATACCGACCTCGGTTAATAATGCAACAAGTTTTAATTACAAAATGCGGCTAACTTTGTGCGAATCAGAGATGACTGACCAACTTTTAGTGGTTGGTGGTTGTGGCACACAGTGAAATATATCGGGGTTTAAATATACCTATTACTTACTCAACCTCGTATCTGCAACACTCACTTGATGGAAAAAAACACCCGTATTCAGAGTGTAAGAAAACCGACATTTCCATAAATTAATTGCTGGGTGAATATCTGAGCGTTTCAACCACCTAATTTTGGTGGCTTCGTTTTTGCCGAAGTTTCTATTCGTTACAATGTGCTACTTTGTCATTTGAAGGAGGCACGGTACCTTATACAAATGACGGAGTATAACATTGGGACGTTTAGAAACTTCGACAAAAAGGATGCCACCAAAATTAGGCGGTTAAAACGGTTTAGATATTCACCCTGCTGTAGATCCGCTATACGACGATATCGATATAATCTGCTTTCACTATTTTCCTTTGTGCCTATTTCATTAGAATTATTGTAGAGATAAGACACAACAAATGTACATGGCTACAATTTACATAGCTAGTTTTAATCTACACTAGTACTTCACTGAATTGCTGTAATGAGAAAGTTTAATAAAGAGCAGTCAAATTACTCAAAGGCAATAGTAAGGTAGTAGTAAGATTTTGACTCCCTGATGTTACTGAAGACCATAAAACCAAATCAATAAAAACGCTGAAATTTACTCCATTTTTGTAGGACTCGCGACAAAACTCCGAATCTTAGGTACCAAAATGGGCAGCAGGCTTATCACATGATTGGTGAAGATATACTTCCCGTCTTTTACCAGCTATATTAATAAAGAGAGATGGGTATATCTCGTGGTGACATACTGTCGCACCAATCATGAGCCTACAGTGTAGCCGAGTGAGAAAAGTTGGAAGGCCCTTTTATAAAAATAGGGGATAAATGCAAGGACATTGATGGCATGCTTAGTGATGTTGGTAGGTATTCCTGATAACGAGATCGATATTTTAGTCTAGAAGCCACGCATGTGACACATCTGGTTGCAGTGCCAAGCCCAGCCAGTTCGCCAAGCCCCAGATTCTTGACTCCGCTATTGTAAAATGTCACACAGTACAAACTCGTCGCTTATTATAAGTGCGCTATGCATTTAATCCGTGTGGTCAAGGCAGCAAGAATACATTTGTCATCAGTGTCATCACCCAATTCTTCCCGCGGTTGTCGTTAGAGTCGACTAAGGGATTGAAGTTTCACTGATTATTTATTGGTGCATTCCATGAAAAAGTATACTTTCTCGGGAACGTGACGGCTATGACAGCTAACTTAGAAATATATGGAAAGTGCAAAAATTATCTTTAAATACAAACACCCAGTTATAAAATTAAGATACACCAAGAATTTTATTCGTAACTTTACGCAAAACAGGGCGTTACATTGTCGTGAAATAAACCCATCATTGATAGAAGATTGATGTTGGACAGTGTCATCATAATGGATACATAACTGGGATCGCCAATCCTTGGCGCTTATGGATTTACCTCCTAATACGTCTATACGTATAAAAACATGACGTTAATAAGAGAGGCTTACGTCCAGCATTAGACTGAGATTGGCTGCTGATGATGATGCATTTTTTAGTTAATAATCACCAAATAAAAAAAATTGACTTTAACCGATTTCTCCAATATCCCAACATCAGACTGGTACCAGCGGGAGCATCTCGGGGTTATACCAGTTCGATAAAAAAATTTGAAAGTTGTTTCACGTTTTTTGAAAATATCGAGTAGGTAACATACATACAAAAAAAAGTCGAATTGAGAACCTCCTCCCTTTTTGAAGTCTGTTAAAAAATGTTTTAAAACAGCTTAATTGCAAACAAATCAATCTTCGATAATAATCACCCTTCGCTTTCTTCATAACCATCGTAAAGGAGTATAAAAGTGGCATTAAAAATCGATTAGTGGTGGGCAAAAACCAGCTGCCATTTTTATAGCTCCATTCAGACATTGTATTTAGTGAATAGCGTAGGCGAACGAGATGTTCATCTGCAGAAATAATAACCTTCCTACACGTTTTCATTTTACATTGGCCACCAAACTGAATAATCTTACACGATTTTCAAAACGCTGGTAAACTTCGAAATTTTTGTCAAAATTTTAGGTTTTAATCCTACACAAGTTTTAGAACTTAGATGTTAAATATCATTTACTGATGTGGAGATAAATTGTCATAGCATAATTAAATTAATTAATTAATGATATTTTGATAATCCCATTTACAGTGTTTTTTTTTGTATCTAATAGGTAATAATAATTGTTTCCCAAATACACTACATAGGTATGTAGAAAAATAACATGCAGTCATAATTTTAAAAGTACTTGGAGGCTCCAGTACTGTCCATTGTTAAAATATTTGAATGTTTCACTTATTAGATACCTACAATACGTATACTAACTTGCAATGGCCTACAAAAGTAACACTTTACTATTTTATGAATTATTAATAGGTAGGTAGCAGATAATAGGTACACAAACGTTTACGTTTTTAATGCATTTATAACAAACCAACCTTAATGGTTAATTTAAGGGATGAAGTAATTTTTATAACGTTTTACGATGGTTAACTATGGTTTTCAAATGATTTTTTACAATGTAGTAAGTATGTACATAGTACTTTTAGTGTGCCCTAAGCAACAGCACTCTAAAACTTTTAGTACTCTCTTAAAATATAGTCCCATTAAGTTGAAAATGGTCCCATAATTCAGCCAATACTTGCACTAGGCACTTACATAGTTACAATACTTAGTAGTTAAATTTAAATTAATGTTCTATTATAAAATACTAGCGACCCGCCCCGGCTTCGCACGGGTACTATATCTACATAAAAAGCTTCCTCTTGAATTACTCTACCTATTAAAAAAAAACTCATTAAAATCCGTTTCGTAGTTTTAAAGATTTAAGCGTACAAAGGGACATAGGGACAGAAAAAGTGACTTTATTTTATACTATGTAGTGATTAGAAAAGTAATCGACTAGGTAACTAAAAATCCTGATGTAGGTAAATTCTAGTGTCACAGTCACAGTCCAAAGTCACATCTGTATTCCTTGATATTGACATCGATGTCGTCTTTCATAAATTATCCTTATAAGCAAGAAACACCCAGAGATCATTAAAACGGATGCCTTCGAGAGCCGACCGCATTACTCTCAACATTCAATATCTCGGGAAAATTCCAATAACCATGCGGCCAGTGACGTGCCGTGTACAATATTCCCATTCCTGCGATACTATACTTTATAGTAACACTGGAGTTTGTTTCCGCAAACGAGGTGATAGCTAGCAAAGAATATAGCTAGTCGAATGAGTCCCCCAGCCAAGATACCAATCGCTAATGCTCAGTCGCGAATGACAACACACTGTCTTTGTCGCGCTAATTAAGAAGAGTGACAAAAAAAGAAAACTATGTTACTGAGCGTTAGCGATTGACAACTTGACAGATTCAAAATAATGGACCTTTCTGTATTCACCCACTTTCCGTATTTTTTTTCGTGTCAGAATCATTATGATAACTGAGTGCCAAGGTTGAACACGCGACTATCTTTAGTTTATGTGTAATTAAGGTACCTTATAAGGAGGAAGATCACCTATGAGGTGGACTGACCAGATAAAAGCCGCTGTAAATGGCTCGTCATCACTGCATGAATGCACGAGGAGGGCGACCGTCAGAGAGGAGTGGCGACGTGTTGTAGAGCTTGCCACCAACAGCTGAAGTGATGACCACGACCACTCTGGCAAGAGTGTTAACGACAAAGAAGAAGAAGGTACCTATTATGTGACTATTGTATTGAAAACTTTGAAAATAGGGGTATAAAAAACTTACGCTGTACCTTTGTTACATCGTCGTGGTATAAGAAAATCCTAAACAACGTAATCATAAATAAATCGGACGCACCTAGAGACTACAAACCCCATTCTTTACAGATACGATATGTAATGTTTCAAACCACAATAAAAGATTAAAGTATCTACTATAAATGTAGTGCAATGTAGGTTGAATCCCGTATCTTCGCCTGGCTTACCTATCATCACCTAGTGTATATTTACAATAATAGACATTAAGACATTTTTAGGGATTTCGAAGAATATGCAAAATAACATTAGGGTTTTTAACAGTTATGGTAAAAAATGATTTGGGCAAGTGAGTTTTAGGGCAATCATTACATTATGGAAAATGAGTGTTATTGCAACTGATCGATATGCCCATTAGTGCAAAACAGTTCGGGCAAGTGATTTTAAGTCAAACGATTTTAGGGATCTCGAGGGAGACCCCATTTTTTTACTAGGTATTTTTAGGGCACTCAAAAACTGCACGTGCAAGAATGGAAAACAATTATGTTGGGCCAAGGCAGTCTGCCATGAAATATCAGTCGGCGCCTGAACTTGTACTTCGAGTTTACGAGATACCAGACTCAAACGTTCGAGTCAAAATTCGCTTGAAATAAAACTATGAAAACGGATAAACTCGCGTATATTAACTAATTTTAACTTCATTCAGACGTTTCGAACACTTTACAGGGTTCGTGGTCTGCGGAAAAGCGGAAAACCCTGTAAAGTGTTCGAAACATCGGAATGAAGTTAAAATTAGTTAACATACGCGAGTTTATCCGTTTTCATAGTTTTATTTCATGTGTAATCCTCGCGGTAACCGAAGTCAAAATTTGTTGTTAACGAATATTAATATTAACGGGCCTTTCATGATAATGGGATGATATTGTTAAAGAAAAGATAATTTTAGACTAGTTTTTAGATGTAGGGTAGGATTGTAATACTGTATTACTAACACCCGACCTCCCACTTTATGAGTAGTGGGGAGTCGGTGTTAAAAGGAGGTGTCTGTACGGCAGAGTTGGGCAAAAAGTAATATGATTACTCCTTCAGATTACTTTTGTATGTGTACATTGTAATATTTATTACAAAGTACACATACAAATGTAATTTATAGAAGTAATCATATTACTTTTTGCCCAACTCTGCTGTACGGGGAATGGGCAATGTTGTTGCAGCCTGAGTCCAGGCCTCTGACTATTACCTAATAGAATCACGTAGTAGCATTGTGTATTCGAATTCATAATATTGAAGATCGAAGAAGATACTGAAATAAATATAAACTTGCTGTGGATTCTGGAGTTTTAATCAAAATAATGATACAATCTCAATACTGACACATCACTAGGCTTGTGAAAATTGTCGATATATCCATAAGCCCTGTTTTCTGCAATGTCTCGGCTTGTTACATGAAATTGGGTGTTGTTACGAAGCTTATGATTTTCCAAATTATCCGATTTTGGGACACGAGACTATTGAGACCAGATTTGGTACTTTTTGTTTGAATATGGCGTTGGTATTGCAAGAACCGCTTTTTTATCTTAACGCGAAAGTCGAATATGTATAAAGCCCTTTGTAGTCGATTGTAACTTACGTCACCTTTAGTTTCCTTATTAAAGATTGCCATGATACAAAGCAAATTGCGGCAGCATCTATGTAATTAGTGCCGAAAGCACGAGTTGTCGCATAATGAGCTTAAATCCACATAAGTGTGCAGTGGAAACACAATTCAATGCTGTTCTCTGGGGATAGGGTCTGCGTGGAAATTAAAGGCGTCTGGCTGCAAAGTACGCGCATACGTCTCCTGTGCCCCGACTTTCCGAACAAACTACAAGCTGACAGCAATACACTGTTTGCTCAATGTGTTTAAACAACCCTACACACTGTAGTCTACCTATATTTGCGAGCCTCCATAATGATGTATGCGACTATGGGCTATAAGGAAATTTGATGCTGCACAAAAACGCCTAGTTACTTGTATAAATTCGCCTCAATATAATTTTGATAAAGAATAAAAATATCCACACTTAGACGGAATATTAAAGATGTTGGGTTTCAAAAATGATGCAAATTGTCCCCTTCCGACGACATTCTAGATATTCTTATAAACTTTGTAGTATTTTTTTTATATTTCGGCTTACTTATAGTAGTTTTTAATCATCATCATCATCAGCCTATGTTAGTCCACTGCTGGACGTAGGCCTCTCCTATTAACTATGCGTATAGACGCATTAGGAGGAAAAATGCCCGTAATCGCCACGCTGGGCAAGCGGATTGGCGATCGCAGTAATGTGTCCATTATGGTGACGCTGCTGCTCATCATCAACCTTTTAGAATGGTCAGTGACACTTCAATCCCTTAGTCGACTCTTACGACACCCGCAGGAGGAGTTGGGGTGGTGACAAATGTATTCTTACTGCCGTCACCACACGGCCTCAGATTTTAATATTCAAGCGTATTTATTTGACTTCTTAGTGTTTTTTTATACATCGTCACATTTTAGTCTATTGAAGCATTAATCTCCGTAATTTCAGTCTTCTAGTTGTTAGTAAATGTGTCTACGCAACTGGAAATACCGGATTCGTATTCCGATAAACTTATTTGTGGAATTTCACAAATACTTGAGACAAAGATAATTTTGTATTCAAAATGCTGCTGTAACATTTCTCATATCATATTACTTCGATACGTCAGGTGCAGAACGACTTCTGGGCTGTCAGTTTAAATGACGGCGACATTGATTGGAACAGCGCACGGCGGATGGAATTTTATTTCCAACCAATAGACATGAATTGAGACGATTTTGTGATTCATATAATCAAGGATCGGACAAACGCCCGTCATTTTGAAAACATAACCCTGTTCCTTAGACTAGAGACTTCATTATCTTCTTATGTCAACATATTTTATTTTTCATCATGATTTTTTAAATAACACTGACAAAATATCTATTTAGGAGATCGCAACTCCTTCTTACACTATTATTCTGACCAATACTCGATTTAAATTTTTGGTAAAATCTGAGTGACTGATAAACCCGTAGACGATGGACTCTAGATACTTTGTGTTAGTGTTATTGAAAAATAACTTACAAAATAAAATATGTTAAATATCATAAGATAAGGAAGTCTCTACTGTACGGAACAGGGTTATGTTTTCAAAATGACGGGCGTTTGTCCGATACTTGTTCATATTACTAAGTACATACCATATGAAATCTTAGTAGATAATTATACCAAGACAAAGCAGCGATTATTTAAGGATAATTTGGTATGCGAATAATTATCGGAGCTGCAAGGCAACATTGTTGTGATATTTGATATCGTACGTCAACGTCATTAAGAAGAATTATATAAAACTATCGTCAGTGACAATAAGGTAATTACTACTGCGTTACTATTTTTTTACATTAAACGAAATTAAAATATAAATTTTGGTTAACCAATTAAAAAAAATGGTTCAAGATGAATCAGGGTATACGAGTATTGTATAATTATATTATTTGTATAATTATGTTACTCGATAAATAATAAATTTCTCCCCTTCAAACTTATAAATTGGCATATCAAGAATAACCTTTTCAACTTTTCAGAAAACTTTCTTAACGAAACCCATACTTAACCAATTAAAATCATTCGCTACTATGCCAGCTACGTTAGACATAAAAACTTATCCAACCTTACTCTTTTAATTTATCTTGACATCAAAACGATCTTAACAATTGGCTAAGTTTCCCGAAGGTATGAATATTATTTTTTTCTCTGATAGCCGTCGTCTAGGTCAAGAAAATGCGGCTCTTTTATTATTATTTCCTATAAATTGATAATAATCTTTTTTTAAGTGAGTGAGGTGACATTTGACATATTACTCACTTAAAAAAAATTGTTAACAAATTTAGGACTAAACAATAAAAGAGCTGCATTTTCATGAACCTTAAAACGATGGCTATCAGGGAAAAATATAATATTCATAACTTCACAAAACTTTACATGCCCAATTGTACAATATATTTGTTGTTGCTACAAATTTTTGGAAGGTAAATTTAATGCTCTATCTGTTTCTCGTACACTTAACTATTTTTATTGACGCGGACATACTGTCTATCGAGCTCGCAGCAATACGTCTGTAAGTATCTACGAGCGGGATGGATAGACAGTAAGTCCGCGTTAATAACGCAACAACGGCGGCAACTCATGGTAATCTCATCACACAGGACCATACGGTAAAATAATATGTATGAAACTGTTACTTGAATTTTTGCGACGTAGTTTACAATGTTTTACGTGTTTAGCGCTTACCCTAGTGCCTTCATGTAGGTATCTACCGCTTGTGTAACTCTTTAATTGACTATTAATACTTTTTCCTTTTTATATTGTCTAAATATAACTAGCTTGCCTGATTTTAAGAGCAATACGCCGTTATTATAAATTATCATAGTCATATACTTTCGCCATAATCCGCTATCTTAAGGGCTTCTGGAAGAGATCGCTCTTCAGCGATAAGTCCGCCTGTTGTTACCTACTTACCTTTACTTCAACTCAATTACAATTCAATCAACTCAATTACTCTAAGGTTAGCTGGAAGAAATACCTTATAGGGTTAAGTTCACCTTTGTAATAACATTTTCATTATTATGTCGAAATGTATATTTTGTACAATAAAGTGCTTACTACTACTACTACTGTTCTATCAGTGTTTCTATTTCAGTTTTCGTTGCAGTGCACAATAAAGCATATTATTGTTATTATGTGTTATCTTTTTAGACGATATTTACAAAAAAAATCTCTTTTGCTGTATACGTACGGTATCTGACGGTTCCATTTGGCACTATACGTGTTACACCCTAAAGTACGTGAGGATTGTGACCCGTATTCAGTTTATTTTTCACGGTTCACAAGTTATAAAATACTTGGCATTTAATATTATGTCGTCATTTCTACATACACGTCCCAAGATCATCCAATTATATTTTTCCGCGTAAATGAATAGACTTATCTCTGTATGATAAACTACCAGATACATACATAATAATTATGTATACGTCTGCCCTCGTAGTGAAGAATGCAGTAATTGCAAAAACGTCATTTCGAGATAAACTTGATTTAAGGTTTTCTTTAAAACTAAGCGTCTAGCGAGACGAAATAATTACATTTTGTGTTTTCTAAAACTGTTATATAATATGTTCAATGATATTATAATATTAAAAGTTAGAATATATGTACACATTCGATTTTAAAGTCGATTACTGCAACTTATCTTTGCATTTGTTTTGCTACACGCGATACATGCTAGATAAGTATGCAGTAAAAGCGTCGAATACTGCATTTATATCTAGACTACATAAATTACTGCATTTCATACTTGAATGGCAGCTCAATTTAAAATAAGTTTTCAAAGAAAGAATGCAGTTTAACTTTATGTCAGAAACTATATGGCACAGACATTTAAAAACAACACATTAAAATGTGCCCAAAACTAGGTACTAGGGTATTTATTATCATGTTTACAAGATCAGAAAATAGAAGAGAAAATAAAACTGCGTTTTAGTAATTTTGTGTATTGTATTTTTAAACTGCAGTATTGACCTGTGCGACACGCCGACCCTTTCGTTATACTAGGGTAAAACGCAGCAATATCACGTACTGCGGTTCAGCCTAGTTTAGCGTTGTAGATATTTTTCACTATGTTCTTTGTAAAATGCAGTAATCGACCAAATACTGCATTTCTTTTTAGTACGAGTTTAATACTGCATTTTAACCTAGTATTTTAAAAATATTTTGATCAAATACTGCATTATTACTTACTAAAAGTCTATGTTCTGTACATTTAAAAATTATGAAAAAAATATACATATATAGATATTCATTCACAGGTTTCATTTTTCGAAAAAAGTCAAAATCTTAATTTTGTCGATTACTGCGTTCTTCACTACGAGGGCAGACGTGTGGCCTGTAACAGGAGCAAAAAATCAAATGGAAGACTCCTCTGACTGCCTCTAGTTATTCGCAAAAGGTCCCAGTGTTTTAAAGTTATCCATTAAGGAGAAACAGTATGTTAAAGTTACGACCTATGAGTGATGTATCTAGGTATCACAACATTGTACCTTATTAATGATTAAACATATTGGTAGTTCAGTGGACATAAAACTAAATGAGCTAAAAAGTTTTTTTAAACTCATGGTTTTTTAACTGGCTTAGCAAAAAAAAATATTTTTTTTGTATTAC
>JALPQI010026509.1:0-11877 GCA_025490895.1 Thaumatotibia leucotreta | reverse complement strand
AAAATGTACTGAGTCAGTAAAAGTCACGCTCTTCAAAGCATACTGCCAGTCGTTCTATACATGCAGCCTATGGGTTAACCATACGCAGAAGGCATACAACGACCTGCGGATACAGTACAACAACGCGTACAGAGCGTTGTTGCGGCTGCCACGTCATTGCAGCGCCTCCGCGATGTTCGCGGAGACTGACACGGCGGGTTTCGCCGCCATCATGCGCGCGCGCTGCGCCTCCATGCTACAGCGAGTGCGTGACAGCCGCAACATGCTCCTGCGCGCTGTTGCTGATAGGTGGGATTCGCCATTCTTGAAGCGGTGGATCGGGCTTCATGCCCTTAAATAATGATGTTTTTATTTTTAGTTTAATTTAGTTTACTTTATATTGTTTTCCTTTAACACTACTTCTAAGCACATATATTTTACTAACATAATATGGATCATTGGTCTGAAAATAAACGTTTATTATTATTATTTGGGGGCACGGCAGTGCCCCCGCCAAGTCGAGCAAAAAAAAGGCACGGCCGTACCATCCTTTTCTCGAAGCCGTTCAGGCCATTTTCAACCGTCTGTAATTTCGCGCTGGTTACAGCTAGAAGTCTGAATTTTCTGCGGACGTGTAGGCCATAACATGAGTTACATAATAATCTTGTTTGATTTCAATTATAACTTATAGTTTAAAAATTACCGCATGTCAAAGTTCCTTAGTTTTGTCACTCACTGACTCACCGATCATCAATAATCTAAGGTATTTCTAGATGGCCTAGGAGCTCAAAATTTGAAACATAAGTAGTTTATAGCCTACCTATTACACAAGAAATCTGAAAATTGGAAATTTCTGCCAGATTTTAAAGTTATGCAAACTACTCAAATAAGTTTGTAATCCCATACAAATACATGCTAATACAAAATTTATTATGCGGTTTTGCAAATAAGTTTATATGGCGGAATGACGCGGGTTGGAACAAAGAGTTCTTTGGATTGTGGGTTTTCTAGCCAAATATTTTTATTGGTACCTCCATTTTTCAAATTCTGTTATTTTTTTAGTTTTCATGCTAATCCTAATTTTCATAAATCCCAAATTGAGGGATAATCTCTGAAGGCCCTCCAGCAGCACGGAATCTGGTAGCGGCCCTCCTGACCCAAAATCTATTTCCATTCCACCCTGTCATCATCATCATCATATCAGCCATAAGACGTCCACTGCGCAAATCATCATTATAAACGTAGTTACCGTAAAATACGGCCAGGGTGCTAGCGGGGTCAGGGGTGCTAAGAATCTCCGGCAAAGATCCGGCTACCACCGTCTACCTTTGGCCCTAGCAACGTACAACACGCGTACACTGTGGACCGACGAAAAGTTAGTGGAACTGGAGGAAAGATTGAGCAAGTTGCGTTGGGACATTGTGGGATTGTCAGAAGTCCGAAGAGAGGGTGAGGACACGATAATCCTAAAGTCCGGCAACTTGCTCTATTTCCGAGAGGGCGACCAACAGTCCCAGGGAGGTGTCGGGTTCATCGTCCACAAGTCCCACGTAAACAACGTGGTGAAGATCGAGAGTATGTCGGCTAGGGTGGCGTACCTTATACTCAGAGTATCTGAGAGATACTCGCTGAAGGTCATACAGGTGTACGCGCCGACTTCGATACACTCCGACGACGAGGTGGAGGCTATGTATGATGATATCTCAAAAGCCATGCATAGCTCCAGAACCTACTTCACCGTTGTTATGGGGGACTTCAACGCGAAACTGGGCAAGAGAGATGGTGACGAGCAGAAGGTGGGGCAATTTGGGTTTGACGTCGGAACCACCGGGGCCATCTGCTGGCTGGTTTCTTGGAGAAGGAGGGACTCTACATGATGAACTCCTTCTTTAAGAAACGCGAGCACAGAAAATGGACTTGGATGAGTCCCGACGGTGCAACTAAAAACGAGATCGACTTCATCATGTCGACGAAGAGACATATATTCAACGATGTTTCTGTGATCAGTACGGTTAAAACCGGAAGCGATCACCGCCTGGTAAGAGGCACGTTGAATATATGTCCTAAGCTAGAACGCTCGCGACTAATGAAGTCTACGCTCCGTCCTGCACTCCATCTCCAAAACTCCGAGAGCTTTCAGATGGAACTCCAAAACCGTTTCGATTGCCTAGGCGATGATGTGGACGTATTCAACGACGGGTTTGTGGAAGCTGTCCATAGCGCTGGGTCTAAGTTTTTTAAGGCCCAGCGGACAAATAAGACCAGAAAGCTCTCAGACTCTACTCAGAAACTAATGGAAAGAAGGAGTGAACTGGTTCTTCAATCCTCAGTTGAAGCGACTTTATACCGGCAGCTCAACAGACATAATCTCTAAGTCCCTCAAACGCGATATGCGCCAATTCCGTACCAAGTGTATAGAAGAAGCCATCGAGCGGAACAAGGGGTCTAAAGTTTTTGCAATCTGTCTGTTGGGCAAAGCCAGCTCGCCAAATTAAAGACTGAGGATGGTAGAATCGTCACATCTAGATCTGAGCTGCTGAGTGAGATAGAGAGTTTTTATGGACAGCTGTACACGTCAACTAGCAGACCCGAAGTTGATCTAGTGGAAGACCTCAGAGCTAGACTGACCCGACATTATACAGAAGACGTCCCGGACATCAGCCTGTGCGAGATTAGAATGGCTCTTGAACAGCTCAAAAATAACAAAGCGCCTGGGGAGGACGGAATTACAGCTGAGCTTCTGAAGGCGGGTGGTAAACCGATCCTTACGGCCCTTCAGAAGTTGTTCAATTCCGTCTTACTGGAAGGGAGAACGCCAAAGGCATGGAACAGAGGTGTGGTGGTACTGTTCTTCAAAAAAGGTGACAACGCTTTATTGAAGAACTACCGACCCATCTCACTTCTGAGCCATGTCTATAAGCTGTTTTCAAGAGTCATTACGAATAGTCTTGCACGCAGGTTTGATGACTTCCAGCCTCCCGAACAAGCCGGTTTCCGAAGAGGCTTTAGTACCGTAGACCACATTCATACGCTTCGCCAGGTTATACAGAATACCGAAGAATATAACCTGCCCCTCTGTTTAGCGTTTCTGGACTACGAGAAAGCCTTCGATTCGATCGAAATCTGGGCAGTACTACAGTCTCTCCAACGGTGCCAAGTCGACTACCGCTATATCGAGGTGTTGAAGTGTTTATACGAGAACGCCACAATGTCAGCAGTCCGACTCCAAGACCAGAGCTCGAAGCCTATTCTGCTGCAGCGGGAAGTTAGGCAAGGAGATATCATCTCCCCTAAGCTGTTTACCGCTGCACTGGAGGATGTCTTTAAGACTCTGGACTGGAGAAGGCTGGGTATCAACATAAACGGCGAGTACCTCACTCACCTTCGATTCGCTGACGATATAGTGGTCTTGGCTGAGACCTTGGAGGACTTAAGTACTATGCTCGTTGACCTCAGTAAAGCCTCCGAGCGAGTTGGTCTTAGGATGAACATGGATAAGACGAAAATCATGTCGAATTCCCATGTAGCACCGACTCCCGTAATAATCGGAGAATTTACACTCGAATTTGTAGACGAATATATATACCTAGGGCAAACTATTCAGTTAGGTAGGTCCAACTTCGAGAAAGAGGTCAACCGTCGAATCCGACTCGGTTGGGCAGCGTTCGGGAAGCTACAACACATATTTTCGTCCAATATTCCGCAGTGTTTGAAGACGAAAGTCTTTAATCAGTGTGTGTTGCCAGTGATGACATACGGCACTGAAACATGGCCGCTTACAAATACTTACAATGGGCCTCATAAGAAGGCTCAAAGTCACCCAAAGGGCTATGGAAAGGGCTATGCTAGGAGTCTCGCTGCGTGATCGGACATCGGATTAAAAATGAGACCATCCGCAGCAGAACTAAAGTAGCCGAAATAGCTCTCCGAATCGCTAAACTGAAGTGGCAGTGGGCGGGGCACATTGCGCGTAGAACCGATGGCCGTTGGGGCGGGAAGGTTCTTGAGTGGCGGCCACGTACCGGAAGGCGTAGCGTGGGTAGGCCCCCCACAAGGTGGACCGATGACCTGGTGAAGGTCGCAGGAGTCCGCTGGATGCGGGTGGCGCAGGACCGGTCATTGTGGCAATCTTTGGGGGAGGCCTATGTTCAGCAGTGGACGTCTTTCGGCTGATATGATGATGATGATGACCGTAAAATTGTTTATTATAATAAGCTGTATTTTAAAATAACATCTTATTCGGATTTCCACTGTTCAATTTAATTAACGCTTTTAGGCGGAAGTCAACAATTAATAATTAAGTACCTACCTAATAAATTAACATCACAAAATTCACTTATGTATTATCAAATATGACTACGGAATCAGTACGGATACGGACAACCTAGCCAAACGAATTGGAAATGTATTTGTAGTACAACAAAGTTCAAATTACTTTAAATCAAACGCGGGGTCGCGTACGCAGTGCTTGTTAAACAAAAAGTAACTTTTAAATGATGCTAGTACAAAATAAATCAGATACCTATATAAACAAGAATATCAAAAACTAAAAAAAATTAATAATTGTGGTTTGTAATAAATGTAGGTATGTAATACTGGACGTTTTAATAATACAGTCGTACTTTAAAATGGCGCGGGTGAGACGCGGGTAGTGCCGCGCAGATGCGCACCGCCAACGCCACCGTGTGACAGTCACAGTCAGTTGCCCGTGCGCCGTAGGTAATGGATGGCTATTTGGGTGTTTCAGAATTAATTTGCGATTCTCGTGTGCGTACTGAAGCGATTATTTGTCTTTTCAACGTCTGTAAGGATTACGAATTTGTTTAGGGATTTGATTTGCTAGAGATTTGGATATTGTGTAGGTAATTTCAACGTAGGTGTTTCGTATGAACGAAATAATACGTTGGGGTTAAAATAATAAAAAAATCTTTACTTCTTTGTCGTGTTAGCGACTGTTATTGTGTCTAGTAAATATCGATTTCGGTAGGATTAAAGCGCAGGAATCTGCAATATTAGAATATAATAGACTAAGACGCAAATACCGTCCAGAATTGTCAGAAATTGTTCCATAAAAGCCCCGGAAAAAAGCCCATAAAGACAGGGAGTGAGCTATGAGAAAAATGGTAGCTGACGTACAAGAAGTAGTACCCGAAAAGAAAACAAAGAAGAATACCTACAAAAAGAGATGAGATCCCATCAAAAACATTACATGTAAAAAGGTGCAAGTCTCGCAGCATAGCAGTTGTTACACCACAAAAAAGTTATGAGATCATTTGTTTAACCAAGTCAATAATTCTGTAGTTACTACAAGGGGGTATCCATAAAACTCGATTTCTACTAACTTGCCTAACTTGAAACTGCATGTAGAAATACTCATTTTTTTATAGGTATCAATAAAGAGTAAGCCAAATTAGCTTGAGATTACCAAGCGAATTAAATTTGATGATCCACCACTACCTATCCATGGGAACATTTGTCTAGCAGCTTTGTCATAAATTGTTACCTTATAACAATTACTTAATTAACAACATCTTATAGTAACTGTATTAATATAAGATATCTGTATTTTTTTAATATAAAGAATGACTTGGCCATCGCACAGGGATGATTTGGGTTGGGTCGTGATCAAAAACTACTTTTCGTGACTCTGAAGCCTATCAATATTATGTAGGGTAGACTCTGATCAATATATTATCTTAAAACTACTTAAATCATTTATGTATATACTTACTCAAACCAAACGGTGTCAATAGGAAACCGCGTGAAATAAAAAAAATCTACTGGCCTGTCCGCCCTTCCTACTACCTATTCTTCATACTAATTTTGAATTTCGCACGCTTTTCTACTGACATAATTTGGTTGTCAGAGTATATATAGTCATCCTATTATGCCTTTGTCAAACGGTGTATAGGATATCTGGTGACCATGTTATAACAAACGAAATTTTCTATTTCTTGAAAAACACTCTTTCTCTCGCTCTCAGATTTAATTCCGTATTATGTCCATTATTTTGCTCCACGACCTCAAAACACTCGGTACATAGGTAAGTAATAAAATCAACTGCTTAAAACAACCCTAATTTAGCAATGCCCTATAGACATTCAGTAAGATGTGGTCGATGGCCAAGTCATTCTTTATATTAAAAAAATACAGATATCTTATATTAATACAGTTACTATAAGATGTTGTTAATTAAGTAATTGTTATAAGGTAACAATTTATGACAAAGCTGCTAGACAAATGTTCCCATGGATAGGTAGTGGTGGATCATCAAATTTAATTCGCTTGGTAATCTCAAGCTAATTTGGCTTACTCTTTATTGATACCTATAAAAAAATGAGTATTTCTACATGCAGTTTCAAGTTAGGCAAGTTAGTAGAAATCGAGTTTTATGGATACCCCCTTGTAGTAACTACAGAATTATTGACTTGGTTAAACAAATGATCTCATAACTTTTTTGTGGTGTAACAACTGCTATGCTGCGAGACTTGCACCTTTTTACATGTAATGTTTTTGATGGGATTATTATTATTAATAACCTGAAAACCCGTTTTCAGGCGTTTTCAGGACCCCTTTCGGGCCTCTCAAGTACAAATCGGTACATTTCCCATAGGAGTGAAAGAGAAAGCACTATTAGATAGAGACAGCACGAGAGAATGTTCTGGAAGGATGTGAACGAGACAACTATAGAGAGAACATTCTGGACGGGTGTGAAAGAGAAACCTGTAGAAAGAGACAGCGATACTCTAGAATGTTCGCGCACAGACCCACCGACCCGACCTAACTCGGGAACTTTCTGGAGTCGAATCATCTAGCACTTTGTAGATTTGAGTGGCTTGTATATAAACCCAGCATGTCCCGGCCAAGGAGTAGTTTTGAATTGAGACAGCGAAGAGCTAACATCATAGCGAAGACTGCGATCTAACTGCGAGTTTGTGAAGTGTTAAGTGTGTGATCACTTGATCAGTGTTTTAGTTTGGTGTTTGTTCCTTTAATTAGTAATTAAAGTGTCATTTTCAATTAGTGGCTTATTTATACATTTTCTATAGAAAACCCACCCCATGAACGTAACAGTATAAACCAATTTACCAAGGCTTCGCTATTAAAAAGCACATTAATACGAATAGCTTTTAGACAGGCATAAAATAATACGTAAACAATTTTCGCTTTAGTGAACAGTTATTATTATATTGGGACTATTCCATTATTTTAACTATTCAATCCGATTAAATTTATTTATTTCGCAATCAACACGCATGCAACCACATATTATTGTTAGAAGCTGAAAAATCAATCTGGTTGCTAACTTGCTAACACTAATCGTTTAAAAATCAGTGGGCATAACCTCGCCTATTAGTCCTATTACTGTCGTTAACATTTGCAAATACATGAAATCAAGCCGTCGGAATTAAACGTGAATCATAATATATTAATCAGCTAAATTCGCATAAAACCGCCGATATGGCCATCTAACTCAACGTACTTCACTAAATTAAGCATCATTTAATTACGAAACGTACTTACCAAACGTGATTAACGTAATATTTATACAAGACACGGTCGAACGTAGTACGAGCCCTTATACCTCCACCACCAGTCTAAATGTGGCATCCTAATATGCAAATTCGTAGGTTCTGGAGTTCAAAGTATACTAGTCAGTTCCGCGACTCACAATATTTTGCGAATTAGGTTGGTAGGGGGGAGGGGGGGAGAGGTTAGTAATGAGGCCGTCTAGACGCCGCCTGACCGTGTGTTCCCATTGCTTGTATAGCGGACGAGGCGAAAGAACAGCCGCAATGTAAAGGTGCGTTTAAACCAAAAGAGCATTCGCTGTTCTAGCGTCCGTTCTAAGAAATCAACCAATCACGTTTTGTGTACCGATCGAATTTCGTAGAGTGGGAAGTTAGAACAGCGAATGCTCTTTTAGTTTGAACGCACCTTAATAGGGACCCAGACCCGAACACCCGACCTGCGAAGACGATTGTAAATTGAAGGACAATTTTTTATGTGGTAACTCATTAATCTTCCATTGAACATAGACATCATTAGTTGTTCTAAAAAGATGTGAAGAATTACAACTGTAACTGTGTACGAGTAAACAATAATTTGTACAGTGTAAACTACAATTCCTGGTGCAGCAATGTTTGATCTCTATGCAACCGGAATGTGCCCACGCAATACAACTACAACATATTGCTACTGTTCTGAAATTATGCTTTGCTATTCGCAGACGTATCTACTTACAATTACACTACCATGAACGTCTAAAAGGCCGCGGTACCGTGAAAATAAGCAGTCGAATTGAGAACTTTCTCCTTTATATTGAATTAAACTTTCACGATTATCACTCATATATTAAAGACAAACGGGTCTTAATCGGGTTTTAATAAGGTTGGTTGAAAACCACCAAACTATAGTCCAATACTACAACTATCGCCCACAATTTCAATTATCTCTAACCGATTGGCGATCACAGTAGTCATGCTGCTGCCCATCATCAGTCTACTATAAACGGATGGTCAGTGACGCTTTAATCCCTTAGTCGACTCTTATGGACCCACGGGAAGAGATGGAGTGATGACAATCTTACGGCCGTCACCATACGGCGGCAAATAAATATAGTCTCATAAATTTAATAAAAACTACACCAATAACGAATGCCTTCCTATTCTCTTCTGTTACAGCCTTCTGTATCGTTACCTAATACTTTATCATAGGAGATAAACGATATCTGACGAAATAAATGAAGACATTGAGTTCTATTATTAGTTTATTACACTGATAATTGCTGCATCGGACACGAAGCGATCTTGCAACTCGCAATCTGCATGATCAATGTTACAACAACGTATACAACAATTTGCTCATGCTTTTGATTAAGTTAATTATTCATTTAATAGCATTATTAGTCAGTTAGGTATGGTGTCAATACAGGCAGCCTGCAGGCATACACATTTACACTATGTAATTTGACCGATAATATTTATTTCCTTGTCTACGGACAATACAATTACGTGTACACCCCACATTAGAAAGGATTTGCAAAGAATATTTATATATAAAATATCTTTATAAAAATTACCCGACAAAACATCCTTATGGCATGCGACAACGTAGTAACTTCCTTGAAAACGACACAAAGTTGTTAAATTAATATAAATAAAACTGCAGCGGTGAAAATGAAAACTGATTAACGCTTTCTGTTGTAACGAATAAATAAGTCAATGAACAAAACGAATCTGCATTATTTTTAATTAAAAGGGTCAATCACTTTTTTTATGTTGTTATTCTGTCACATCACCCAGGGGACAACAGTGTAATAGTTTGCTAGGAGAAAGTATCCTGCGAGCTCTACTATCATGGGTGACCCACCTTGGAAGAGCCCCATAACTATCAAAAAATTCAAAGTTTTGTCAATTTTAATGCCATTAAACTGTGAATTTAAGGGTGACCCAGGAGAACGTAACCATGGCAACGAGTGACATAAAAAAAGTGATTGACCCAAAAACAAATTAAGTCTCATTTTTTTTATTGTTTGAGTTAATAATATTTTCTATACCGTGAAATGCCAAGATGTTCGGTCATTTTGTAAGTTAGGTAACTCCGGTTTTTTACGTTACAAAAAAGGTTACTTCTGTTGTATTTCAGTCCTAAGACATGTAATTATGAAATGCTATAACCTATATCAAGTTCAGTCATCGAACCAGAGACATGGTACTTCCTGTCCAATTTGACGTGTGTAATGTCAACATTTCATTGCAAGTTTGAGAAAAGGTTTTAGAGCTATATTTTTACTTATAAAAACCCTTTACTAATTGAGAGCATTTAACCAGGCCATTCGGTTATTCGAATGACCAAAGCTCACGCTATTTACATGGTTTTTACATTTAGTGTCAACCAATGGGTTCATTGGTCTATTTATTGTTTATTGGCAACTGTTGCTGTGAGTCATTTCATGTGTATTAACTATTAACATTAGCCAATTGATATATTGCTTCCATTAGTTTAAAGCGTATAGTAATGAGTTTCAATTCATAATAATAAGCCAGCGGTAAAGCATTCAATGTCACACGGTTTAAATCATTAGAATGCTTATTCGATATCGTAGGACAATCTTATACAAATTAACGTAGTCCCACGATAAACTCAATTAAGGCTCGTTTTGTGGATACTATTTAAGCAGCGATATATGAAATAATAATATAAATAGCGCATTCTTCGCAATAGTGAAGTGCTTATGCTTAGTGCTTGATAATGGAAACCTAGGCTATCGGAAACATTTCGCGCGTAGTAACTAAATATACGTGAGTTTAACCGATTAATTATCTTTCAGTGTTTAATATATCTCGCGAATGTTTAAACTCAAATAAGTAGACAATGGATGCGATTCTACGGCGGCCGCTAAACCTTCTAATTATTTTTAGGCGTCGCTAAACCACTTTGTTATTCTATGAGCAGCTGTCATAATCAAATATTTCTTAAATTTAGGCGGTCTATTCAATTTAGGCTTAGCTGCTTAAATGCTATTCAGTACATGTCTTTTTAAAACAAAAACATAGAAACGTCAAGCTAAACTGACTAATTTTAGCGGCGAATAAAATAGTCCCGTTTAAAATAAGGATAACACAAATACATCAAGTTTTACAAAATAATTATTTTCGAAATGGATGAAGAATACGTCATAGCTGCTGTGGTGGCCGACGAGAGGGAGTATGGCGAGGGTGAGGGTGAAAAAATGTATTTGAAGAGGTTACGAGACGAGTCTAATCCATTTGACCGGTCTGAGCGGAAGTTTCGCAAATTGTTTAGGCTATCGCGTCGCGGGCCATGGGCCGGCACGTAGTGGACACTTTGTGTGAAGGCGATGCGCTACGAGTGGGGATGGTGCCCCCACATTTAAAGGTATTAAGTGCACTAAATTGTTTTGCCCGTGGCAGTTACCAGACTGCTGTGGGAGAAATTAATATACTAGCTCAAAGTCAACCAACAATAAGTCGCAGTCTGGCAGCTGTGTGCCCCATTATTATAGAAAGGTTGACCCCACAGTGGATCAAGTTCCCAGTGACCAGACTGGAGAAAGAGAAGGCAATGCAGGAGTTTCTGGACAATTTTGGAATGCCATATACTCGTACATTGGGTGCGGTAGATGGCAGTCACATGCCTATACACAAACCTCCAAATAACCACCCTATTGCCCCAAGTAATATTTTTTATAACAGGAAGGGGTTTCATAGTATAAATTGTCAAGTGGTGTGTAATGCTACAGGTCGGATCACTAGCGTAAACCCCAACTTTCCGGGCTCAACCCATGATGCTGCTGTGTGGAAGAGCAGTAATGTGCATCAGCACCTCGAAGGGCGGTATATTCAGAACCAAGCGATGGAGTGGCTTCTTGGGGACAAAGGCTACCCACTTCTCCCGTGGCTGATGACCCCTCATCCTGACCCAGTTGCCGAGTCACCAGAGGCAAGATTTAATAGATGCCATGCACAGGCAAGAGGAGTCATAGAGATGTGTTTTTTGTTGCTTCGCTTTCGCGACAACGGCACCGACATTTTCTCAAATGTCACAAAACTCGCAAAACATTCAAATTCCTCCTCCTTCTTAGCAGTTTACTTTATAATGTTTTCCATTCAAATTTGAAAAAATATTTTTAAACACATAATTTAAAAAAGTCACTTTTTAGTGGTCTAACATGTGTAAACAAGTATTACATATATGTAATGGAATAAAACTTATTAAATTATCAATGTAACCCAAAATAAAAAACGATTTTACAGTTTTTATACAGATATCATTCATTCGTTCACTTATTTTTTTAAAGTAGCAACACACTCGATTCAACTTAGAAAGGGTTTAGCAGCCTTACCGAACAAGAGGTGCCTTACCCCACGGATG
>JALPQI010026508.1:0-15666 GCA_025490895.1 Thaumatotibia leucotreta | reverse complement strand
AAATGCGACTTTATTAAGTTTGTGAAGGGTTTCAATTTCACTGAAGTGGAGTGTACATTGTAATGCACATTGGGCCTTACAAGGATAGATCATAGAATCGCACACTCGCACGTCACCATCAGATAGATGGCTTATTATGGTCAGGGGGTTACCATGACGTAGGTACTAATGCGGTTCAGTTTAGGTTCAAGGAAAGGGACAGACATATTAGACTCGTATAGCCTTGTCCCTTTCTCTCGACCTAAACTGAATCGCATTAGTACGTCATGGTAACCACCCAGGTGTTCAGTTCAGTTCGGTTCAGTTCAGTCATGACAATTCGAAAGTAGTTGTAACTACCTACTTAAGTAAAGAATCGTTTGACTTTATCATTTTATTATTCATGAAATAAAACTTCTGTTACGGATTATATCAAGTAAATTAATTAAACGTATTGTGAAAATACAAAGCAAATTATTTATTAACTAAATATTTTTGATTTGTACCTACTTTATTTTTCCCCAGTAGTCACACTACTTAATACTATATAAATTATAAATATTAGATGTCATATACCAAAGAAAAACGACCAAGATCACCTAACCTCCGAGGTGGGGATCGAACCCACATTGCGAGCGAAAGTTGAGTACGTGGGTTCGATCCCCACCTCGGGACGTTAGGTGATCTTTTTGGTATATGACATCTAATATTTAAAATTTATATTAATTAACATAATGAAATCCCAACGTTTCGAACACTTTATTTTTAATTTCCTCCACCTGTCAGTCACCCGTCGACCCCGAACCCTGTAGAGTGTGCGAAATGTCGGGATGTAATTAATTGAATTAATATACGCGATATAATCTGTAACGATAGTTTAATTTTATTTTTATTACTAGCTGCGCACGGGTACTATACCTACATAAAAACCTTCCTCTTGAATTACTCTACCTATTAAAAAAACTCATCAAAATCCGTTGCGTAGTTTTAAAGATTTAAGCGTACAAAGGGACATAGGGACAAAAAAAGTGACTTTATTTTATACTATGTAGTGATGATGATAGTGATTAATTTAAAAGTAGCGATGACGTTGATTCGTAAACATATAACGGGTTAGCAACAGATTACGGCAAATGTAATTACGGCGTCGCATCAATACAATGAGATAATCAATGACGCAACGGATCTGCCCCGGGATGCTATGTCAGATTGGAATCATATTGTGATGCTTAGCCAAGTTGCCAATCGCTAACGCTTAGTAGCGTATCGTAGTTTTCATCACACTTTCTGTCTAAGCGCGCCATTGCTTGCGCGCGTAGCGGGAGTAATAGAAAAGTGAAATTCCCTAGGGAGTAAAAGAAATGTCAGTACGTCCTTTAATAATATTATGTCTTAAAACTTATTTTTTGGTTAGCAAGTGTGATGAAAAACATTGTATGCATCACGGTCGGTAAGCGAAATACTAACTCGAGTCACAAAACCCCTCCGCCTAACGGCGTCGGGCTTCTAACACTCTCGTTGGTAATTCCGTACTTACCTCCCTTGATGCACAATGTACTATTTCCCTCTCCGTCACTCTTTCATATTAGGGCGAAAGGAACAAACAATACGTAGCGGCAATAGGAGACGTTTATGTGGGAAAATATTTTATTCCCCAAACAAATGTAGATATACCTAATATAGGTATGAACCAGCTGTATGCTGAGAAAACGCAAGAAATATGCTGTAGCCACAGATGTCATATACATATACCATAGATCAAACAAACGTACCTATCTACTTAGCGTGTCAAATGAACTCAGTGAAATCCACTGAGTTGTCCGTCTTTAATCGCAGCTTACAGCTTTCGGGCGTCAAATTTTGTAAGTTGAAGTGAACAAAAACATTGATAATGCCTCCTTAAGTAAAATTAATGGCAACAACACAAAAAAATATGAATACTCAAGGGCCTGAGACATATTTAAAATCATAGGCAAGAAACAACTTCAGTACAAAATCTGACACGCTCGGCCGCCATACAAATGAATGAACTTGTTTCTTCTATCCAAATCTAATTCTGTGGCTGTAGCAGATATCTCAGGGTGCTTAGACAAGTTACCAATCGCTAACGCTTAATCGTCAATCGTAAACGAAAGGCAGCTACCTGTCTTTCTCGCACTAACATGACAGAGAAAAATCCCCGTAATTTTCGAACTTCGGTGTTCGTGTTACAGAAGACCTGAGCTACTCCTTATATTTAATGTTTGTTTATTTATCAGGCTAGTACTAACTGTCGGAAGGAGTTATAAATATTAGATGTCACACCAAAGAAAAAGTATCGAATTTATCAACGCTCCAGCTGGAGTGGCGAAGTGGTTTGACAATCAGCCGCAAAAGCTGAGGACGTGGGTGGAATCTCACCGTATTTTTTTTCTTTGGTATATGACGTCAAATACAGGATGATTGGTTAGCGGTCATTCTCCAGATTTGTGCTATAATCCTAATTAACACGTCGCTTTTTTTCTACTTACTTTTCAATAAATATCTTTACAAACATAGTAACATATTGATCGTAGAAACTTAAATATCTATGCGTCACTTAATAATTATGAAAGGATAATTATTTAAAAAACAATTAAAATTTATGTGACGTGTGGATTAGAAAAAGGACGTGTTAATTAGAACATTACACTTTTGGAGGGCGCGTGAATTATGAAAACGACGCGTTAATTATATTATTTTAGATTTTGCTTGACGTGTGAATTAGAAAAAAAAAGTTACAAACTGACATTTCATTCCATATTCCAGAAAACATTATTTACGTAGATATAAGTAGTGAGTTTTTATCGATAGATATCACTTATTCCATATATTGTATAACCAATTTCTAATTAACGCGTTCATTTTTGACGCGTGAATTAGACGCGTTATTTAGGTTTTCTTGCAAAATAAAAAATATCTTGTTATTTGTACATGCAATATACTACAGAATGTAATATGTATTGAACAATGCGATTTTTAATGTATACTGTAATTCTGGGCGCAATAGAGTTACTAGTTGAATTTTAAAATGTGAACGTGTTAATTAGAAATTTTGTGAACCAAGCCGCGTGAATTAGAGACATAGATTCATAGTCTCCTTCCGGAACACAACTTTCACGACCATCCCACACAGGACTCTGGACACTACTGTGGGCTAGACCGAAATGCGATAGTGAGGTCCGTACCTACGTTCAGAGTGCTCGTATGACAATGACTAGATGTGACGCGTCAATTAGGATAGGTTTCGAGAGAAAGTGTTGATCGTTGATATCTTAGTCATATAGTACTTTATTCATTTGATATTTTTTTTACCATTAAAAGGTATTTTGTTTTGTTCAAAGAATCAGCTTTAGTTGGCGTTTCTTCATGTATATCGTAAGGAGAAATTAATATGTTAGTGAATCGGGTAGTGGGACGCGACGTGTGAATTAGGAGAATTACCTTTTACGTATTTTTTTCTACCCTTTGTGTTTAATATACGTACATGAAAATTCATGTACAGCTGAAAACGAATACAGTCTATGCTCAAAAAATATAATATATGATAAAACTTATAGTTTAATATTTTTAAAGAGCGAAGACATGTAAAAATGCACGCCTGGAGAATGACCGTTAGAACCATTTACGCCATTATTGTTTTAAGCATTTAAGTCACTGTCTGATTTTGGGTATTTTGTCCAAAAACACTAAAAAAATAATAAAAAAAATAGTCAGACTTCGTCAAAGACAACAATGGCTTAAATGGTCTATACTTACTTCACCTTAAAGCTTTGTATCGGTCTACCAATCACCCTGTATACAGACAGTACACAGTGCAGTAGGTACATAGTACACAGTGTTACTGCTTAAAAATATAAATCAAAAACATTCAATAAAACAATATAATTTCGTTCAACAAAATTTGAAAACGTTTCCAATATTTATCACGCAATTTGTTATGATGTGGGCCCATGATGCTATGCAATCCTATGTGATGGTCATTAGCCATCATAAACACGAGTTGAATTATCCACCAAATCTAATTAAGGTTCGTATGTAATACGCTTAATTAAACGTATGTTATTTGGCAATAACTAGGCACTAACTAAATGTTTACATGAATGTCGCTGTAATAACACGGGTTGCGGATTCGAGAAATTACTCCGGGGAGACTAATTAGCTCATATTATGTAACAACTAGATAATACCTAGGATGAACATTAGAACTAATCGTACCCGTATTACCCCGTAATCACAGACATACATACCTATACGTACTTTCAATTACCTAGGTATACTTTCGTCTAACCATTGCTGTCAGTAAAAGAAAGGTTAAAATTTTCTACATTTTTGCCGCCATTTTCTACCGACGGCAATGGTTAAACAGAGTATACTTCTTATTTGAAAAAAAAAACATGGCTTAGGGCCTGTTCACACTAGCGAGTCACTTGGGTAAAAGCGATTTCTATACAAAAGTTGCACGCGGCCATATCGCCGCAAGTTCGCCGCGTGCAATTTTATATAGAAATCGCCCAAGTGAATCGCTAGTGTGAGCTCTTTAGCATTGTAAATATTGTTTTGATTCGTCCTACTAAGCTGCATAACTTTTTTTTAATCTGAATATTTTAATACATCATTGATTTTCATGCCATCTAGCGGCGAGCTTTGGAACACACACGGCTTCCTTGAAAGAAAATTCATGGGTTGTCTTTGAATTCCCTGCCTTTTCAGTAGTGCCGCTATTTTCTTGGAAGGTGCCGTTGCCGGCTCGAAAGGTATTTAGAGAGGTCCTCTACACTTCGTATGTTCGAGTAGTTCTTGTACAAACATTATGATGTTAGTCGTTGACAGACGGATAAGAAAAAATCTACGTCTAAGGAGGTGAACATAATGTAGAGGTAAATCATTGTTTATATATGGCGCTAATTATTCTGACTTGTTGTGATTTTGTCTATGAAGCTAGAACATCTTGCCCTTGGAGGATTTATATCTCATGGCGTTTCGTAGTACATAGTTAATCACTCTTATTTTATATAGAAATAGAGTCTATCGCAAACATTAATACTCATCGATTTGAATGAGTCACCCTGTATACCCCATTCTCTAGGCCAATTATGCAAAAAATAAAGCATCTATTCCATACTACCTCACTAGTATATTGTAGGCGAATTGTTAGGTACCTACATAGGTCCCTAAGGAACTGTAGATATTTAATACTTTACTATGTATTCAGAGTATGGTCCTCTAAAAAAGTTGATTAGTATGATTTTCGAATAAACGAAACAAAATTTTATCACTTTTATTTATTGATATCATATAGGTACATTCATTTATTAAATTCTTTAAACTTCTTTATTTTCAAACTGTACAATTCATATAAGTAACTAACCTAACTTATTAGCCCTTATGGCTTTCTACCGAGGATGCTAGTGGTATTTCCTCGCCGTATCGCAATGCTGATGTAATGTCCGAGAAAGTCGCCAACTGTTCGGTGTTTAGTTACCTTCGTTTCGTGATTTCAGCAAACAATTTGCATGCTCTTATTCAGAGATGGGCAAAATTTATTCGAATGACGAATAACGAATAAGAATAAAAAAAATCATCGCGAATGACGAATGAAATTGTCGAATGATTATTTTTATTCGAATAGATTATTCGTAGAATAATTTAATCGCGAATAATTTATTCGTCGAATGAATTCTCACGAATAGTTACTAAAACAAAGTCACTTTCTGCACTTCTTTGGCGACGGGTGGTGGTGGGTGGCGACGGGTAGCGGCGAGCGGAGGCCGGGGGTGGCGGGCGGCGGCCGATGGTGGTGGGTGGCGACGGGTTGCGGTGGGGGGAGGCAAGTGGCGACCGGGGGTGGTGGGCGGCGACGGGTGGTGGTGGGTGGCGACGAGTAGTGGTGAATGGCGACGGATGGTGGTGGGTGGCGACGGGTTGCAGTGGGGGGAGGCGGGTGGTGACCGGGGGTGGCGGGCGGCGACGGGTGGTGGTGGTTGGCGACGAGTGGTGGTGAATGGCGACAGGTGGTGGTGGGTGGCGACGGGTTCCGGTGGGGGGAGGCGTCGGGTGGCGGGCGACGGCGGGTGGTGATGGATGGCGACGAGTGGTGGTGGGTGGCTAAGGCCGGGGGTGGCGGGGGGAGGTGGGTGGTGACGGGTGACGATGGGTGGTGGCTGGAGGTGGCGGGTGCCCGCCTCCATCCGCCGCCGCCCGCCACCACCACCAGCCGCCGCCTGCCACCCGACGCCGACGCCTCCACCCGCCGCCACCCCCGGTCGCCACCCGCTTCCCCCCACCGCAACCCGTCGCCGCCCACCACCACCCGCCGCCGCCTGCCACCCAACGCCTCCACCCACTGCCACCCCTGGTCGCCACCCGCCTCCCCCCACCGCAACCCGTAGCCACCCACCACCACCCATCGCCATTCACCACCACTCGTCGCCACCCACAACCACCCGTCGCCACCCACCACCACCCGCCTCCATCCGCCACCCCCAGCCTCCGCTCGCCGCCACCCGTTGTCGCCCGCCTCCCCCCACCGCATCCCGTCACCACCCACCACCATCCGTCGCCATTCACCACCACTCGTCGCCACCCACCACCACCAGTCGCCGCCCGCCATCCCCGGTCGCCACTCGTCTCGCTAATTATACTTACTACCTGGGTTTATATATTACCCCTAACCCTTAACATTCTTTAGCGTGCTAGAACTTAGAACAAATTACAGTATTCACGATTTATGTTAAATATTATGCTTGATGTTGTTTACTTTAATATAATGCAACAGAAAAAATATGTTTTTCGTAGATTTATTCGAATGAAAATAACGAATAAACCATTCGTCATTTAAAAACCAGCAGAATAATTCATTCGTGGCTGATTTATTCGCGAATGATTCATTCGCGAATAAATCATTCGTGACTAAATTATTCGCGAATAAAGAAATCGTGAATTATTGTTTATTCGAATAATTATTCCGATAAAAATTTATTCGAATAATGCCCATCTCTGCTCTTATTTCAGGAATTTGCAATCACGGTCCACGAGATACTGGCAGCAGGCTTAGCACATGATTGGTGCGATAGTATGTCGCCGCGAGATAGATCTCCCGTGCTTCACTAGCTATATTAACAAAAGTGCAGTATAGTGTATATCTAGCCTTATTATATACAACTTATGGGCTGTTATAAGAATGTCGTCGAGATAACATACGACGAAGTCTTAGAACCAGTGGATACAATGCTTACTCCAATCGAATGGGCCTCTCCGATCGTCATAGCAATTAAAGCAAATGGAAACATCCGCATTTGTGCAGATTTCAAAGTCACTATCAACCAGTATGTCCAAACAGATGATTATCCACTTCCAAAGTTGTTCCAAAGAAATGACATCAACATTGTCCGGAGGACAACTTTTTACAAAGATCTACCTAAAAGATGCATACCTACAATTGTTAATTCATCCAGAATCACGAAAATACCTAACAATATCAACACAAAAGGATTATTTCCTATACAAACGTTTACCATTCGGGATCTCCTTTGCGCCGTCTGCTTTCCAGCGAACAATGCACCAGATCCTCAGCGGAATAGATGGCATCGTATGTTATCTCGACGACATTCTTATAACAGCCCATAAGTTGTATATAATAAGGCTAGATGTACACTATACTGCAAAAAGGGATAGACTATCTCGCGGCAAGGTACTGTCGCGCCAATCATGTGCTAAGCTTACTGGTGATAGACAGACAGACAGACAGCCGAGCCTTATACTTCGTTTTATTTAAGATTAGAATTATCTGTCAAACGGGTGAACAAAGAAGCAGTGGTCGTAAACCTTCCTTCTTCGATTTCGGCCGATACCACTGAATTTCTCGGAACTTATGTACATTTCATATCATTTGATGTTTACCGATAGCTGAACGCATAGTTTTCACATTTATTATTAATTTGTTGGCAAAACTGTATTTAAAAAAGTTATAAGTGTTTTATAAGCACGATGGCGGCAATTTAGAAAAAAGTTAAATATTGAAGGGTTTCATTTAGTGTTTGGCATTTTTTAACTACCTAAGTATTTTTTTTATAAATTTGTAACTCATATCGTACCGATTTTACATTTACTGAATTTAATGAAGTTTACAGTCTAAAATTTAACAATATTTGCATATTTAATCTAGCTTACATTGTGCACTCCCAATACTTTTAAAAGTCATGCATTTAAGGATTTAAATTATCGGTATAAAAGTGGACACGGTGTCATAAAGACTGAGCAGATGACAATAGTAAGACAACCCTAATACGGGTGCGCCAAAGTATTTATAAAATTGCAACTTAGATTATTGGAACTCCGAAAATTTTTCTTATACAATTTAACTTCATAATGATCGGTATTTAGAATAATTTTTGTTCATAATCATCATCACATAGAATTATTTATGTTCATAATATAGTTTTTCATACATATTTTTAGTACTAACTTTTATGTTTATATAATTTTTCACTATACTTATTTTATGCTATATATTCTAATGTTATAGGTATTTATTTTTATCTGTACTGGTTTTATGTATGAATTATTTTGGTTTAATTAAATATAAATCGTACTATTACTGTAAACTAGCTACCTGCACAAATCAGGTTGTGGCAGAGTAGGTACTGTACTAAACGGGTTCCCTCTAAACTTTTTTTGTCCGAAACGCTTAGGACATAACAGACTTGGTATAATCTATTTTGGCATCAACTTAATGAGACAGAAACATCACTTGGCTTAAATAACAATATTTCGAATATTATTTTGTCCGAAACTATCTTGACATATCATTAATTACGCCGATTGTTATAAGACAGAAATTAGATTTGCATTTTTTTTTGGGCATGTAGCCACATGTTCGAAACTTGCCTTTTTCGTCAGGCAGAATTTGCTGTGAGGGTGATAATTTCTGCAGTGAGCGAGCGAAGCGAGCGAACAAAACCTTCCGGGGCAGATCCGACTCGGATAGGTTAGGTTAGAAGACTAAGGCGGGAGCTTTGCTCCCGCCTTAGTCTTCGAGGTTATTTTTTTTTAGCAACCTCGAAAGTACTCAGCTCAGTAACACAGTAAGTAACGTATAGAATATTACTACTACCTCGATTATATTGAGAGGTTGTAATTATTCCTTCTCTGTTATGCTAAAACAAACTATGCCGATACTTTTTATGCACATCCAGATTATGCCTCATCATAAATAGGAGCATCGAAATTATGCTCGAATAATATTCGAACAACTCGAAATCTGCCATAAAGAAATATGCTAAAGTTCAGTATGTCACAACAGTTTCTGCACAAAGCCCATTATGACTTCATAGTTTATGTTATTCATAAAAGAATTATACCACAACAGAGTGAACCTAATGGGAAAATGTTTATAAATAAACAATTTATTTCAAATAACTTTATGAGTATAGATTAATCTACTTGACGACTTTAGGAGGATAAAATTTCGAAATAAAATCGTTATGAACATTGTAGGTAGAAGTATAATTTTTAGTAAGAAAAAAAGTATGACAAAAATTTTTCGGAGTAATGATGATTGAGTAAAAAAACGGTATTAGTAAAAATATTCGAAGAAAAAATTGTATAAGTGCCAATATGGACCCCCCTAATACCCATCGGCAACGTCGTTTAGTATTTGTCGCCATTATATGCGGCTTTAATCTGGGACGCTCTAATGTAGTTTGAATTTGGTAACAAATTAGAAAATAAAACTCAAGTGACATACATTTGCCGTGTGGTGACGGCAGTAAGAATACATTTGTCACCACCCCAACTCCTCCTCGGGTGTCGTAAGAGTCGACTAAGGGATTGAAGTGTCACTGACCATTTCACAAGATTGATGATGGGCAGCAGCGTCATTATCATCATAGTTGACACATTACTGCAATCGCCAATCCGCTTGCCCAGCGTGGCGATTATGGGTATTTACCTCCTAATGCGTCTATACGCATAGTTAATAGGAGAGGCCTATGTCCAGCAGTGGACTATAATAGGCTGATGATGTATGATGATGATGTAAATTTTCCACAGTGTTATCTATTATGTTATCTAATTTCATTTAAAATTTATTTTCTTTTAAAATGTTGTATACCGTAGCCAACGATATGCCAGCAGTCTCAGCAGTCTTTTTCACACGGTTCGATTTAGTGGGATATTCCTTTCTATGGCACATTTCTGATACTAATTTGTAAATATTCACCACCATCCGCTTTTCACTGGCAGTCAGAGGATTTTGCTTTTGCCGCTTCTTCTTTAGAGATGAAAAAACGTTAGCCGAACCGGCTGCGACTTCATCCATTTTAAATATGCACCAACAAACAAAATATCTAAATAAATCAACAATTAATAACGAAGTTGAACAAAAACGATAACAACAATCTTTAAGTAAGCTAACAGCAATAGAAAACACATCCGACTCAACCAACAACAATATGAAATCGAACACAAATCGAAGGACAGATAGTGACAGTGACGTTTTAAAATTGTGTGAGAACTCTGCCTCTTTAGGTTTTTTAATGTACCTACAACCTTTCCATGAAAAATTGCAAACGCAATTTATTAAAATTATTATCTTTTCATCTTAGAATATAAATTAACTAATATTATGTTTCTTATCTGTTCTCAACACTGAGTAATGTATGTATTAATATAGCATGATAATAAATACGTGACATTTAATAACTCGTATTCACTTTTCGATCCGCAGAATTTACCTGTAAAAAAACCTTATATCTCGTTCTGCAAAGGTCTTTCTCTAATGCTAAAAAAAACGAAGTATAGTAATAGGATTCCATTTTACCCTTTGGATACGGAACCCTAAAAATGACCTGGAATTATTGACACAAATAGCGTTAGGCATCGCTTACCTTTTAAGTGAAATGTTTAAATTGAATAGAGTTCACTGGTTTCAAATACTTCTTTTGTTTGACTTTCGCAGAGATAAGGCAGATAAGAAATTAGCATGACAGTGAATTCGATAATTTAGTAGGTTAGGGCCAAAATAATTTAAATAAGGTAGCTTTCGTGAAAAGCTGAATGAAGTCATTCCTCCATTGTTTCCAATACCTTATCGTTATCTGCGTTATGGTGAATTATAAATGGTTTAATTCATATTTAGAGGTATTTTGAAGTTATAGGTACAAATTATAACGTTAAAAAATATAAATATGAATGTGAAGAACCCAACACTTGTATAAATTACGTACCTATACATTATAGTTACAAATTATGTTACAATGACCAGCAGCAACGGCCTAGCCAATACCTATACTTTTCTGCAATCGTACAAGATAAGCGATCCGATAAGTAGGTAATACGAGTACTTAAATGTATAAGAATGACAGATTCGAACGAAAAGCCACGTGACCATTTCCATACATTATTATGGTCACGTGACTTATCGCTTATCGTACACGATTGCAGAATGGCTTTTGGGCTAGGCTGATGTTTAATGCCACAATGCTGCGCTTCACTAAAAACTCTATAAAATGTCCGCTGTCTGCAATGACTTGTATAATACCGTCATTCTTTTTTTGTACAGAAAGCTTTCCAACTTAATTCCAAGCCCAATACAAAATACTAAATCATAGACATAAGTGGCAATCATAGACATAATCATAGACATAGTTGGCCGTGTGGTGACGGCAGAAAGAATACATTTGTTACCACCCCAACTCCTCCTGCGGGTGTCGTAAGAGTCGACTAAGGGATTGAAGTGTCGCTGACCATATTTGATTAAAGATTGATGATGGGCAGCAGCGTCATCATAGTGGACACATTACTGCGATCGCCAATCCGCTTGCCCAGCGTGGCGATTATAGGCATTTACTTCCTAATGCGTCTATACGCATAGTTAATAGGAAAGGCCTACGTCCAGCAGTGGACTATCATAGGCTGATGATGATGATGATGAGACATGAGTGGCAAGTCGACCAATAAGCGATATGCCTAGTATGCCTACATAGACACGATTCTATCCTCATTTTGGAAGCTACAAAACAAGATTAACTAGGCAAACGAGAACTAGGTAAACTAACATATCGAAGTTACCACTTAACATGCAAATGAGATTATGATTGGGCCCGAATCATGAGAACGCGTAACTACATACTGGATGTTTATAATAAGTTTCATGTAACGGTGTATGTGGCAGGATACGGACGTAACATGGTCAACCTTCCATGCAAAACCAAAAACAACATAGATTTTTTTCTCTAATTTTACTTGTTTTGTTTTAGTATACTAAAGTGAATTATAATTCACTATAAATGCTAATATGACACTTGAAAAAATCCCAACTTAGTTGTGGAAAATAGGTATAATATATGTTGCTTAATTATTTTGTTACCATGTTATTGAATTCCACAGTGCATTGGTACTTCTGTAATCATTGTAATTTATGAATGAAAAATAAAATAAATGTTTTTTTAAAGTGACGACTCAATTTTCCGCAATTACGAAAAAAAACATCTTTACGAGTATTTATGATATCCTATACTTCATTTCTATTTCACATGGATATTTGTAGGACATTAGGTGTTAAAAACGACCGGGGAAAACTTGCACAGCTTAACTTTAGCAGTTTATAGGCCCAAACTAAGCAGATTTTATCGGTATACAATGGGTACGATGCGACATTTATTTTATTACATACCTACATAAACTATAAACAAATACATACATACCTAGTTACAGAAATATTAGCTCAAGGTTACAACTCAAGAACAATGTTCTCTCAATCAATCTCCAACTTTTGTCCAACTCTGGTCATTAGTGCTCCAAATATAAGTATTCAACTTCTTTTGTATAGTTATACGTCATATTAAACGGGTCAGCTAAACAACACGTTTAATTCCCTCCATTTTCGGTGAAGAATTTAATAACGCCCTCGGAAAGTTTAGTCCTTTTGTAAATCCAGTATAATAAGGTTGGAGAAATTGGGTCTCGCGAAGAGGGAATTTCGACAAAAGCAAACTTATACGATCCTGGTTCTATTTACATGTAGCAGCATAATAAAGGACGTTATTCGATACGAGACGTTTGTATTGTTTATTGTTTTAGCCTTAATTTTGGTGAGCAAGGTTGCCAAGATCCCTTCAAAAGCGGGTTACAAATTGTATAAATATATTGATTCAAAATTCATTATAACATTAAGAGCTTCCGGGATCAATTGACTGACAGTCAAAAGTCTTTGTACTAGTTACCAAATTTAACTATATCATCTCAATTTTCAAATAAGGTAGAAGTACCAGTGCGTAACATGTTAACAGAAACTTTTTATTTGAATCACGATATTTTGCTCATACTCGTATGTAGGTAAATCTACATTACCACTCAATTGCCTTTGGTAACTGATAAAGAAAAATAAAATAAAATATCTTTAGGAATTTAAGGCTTTAAGCTCGATCGACGTTTTTATATTATAATACCGTTTTTATTTTATTGAAATTTAGTGCTTAATTGTCGTTACAAAACTGACTGATATTAAGGCTTTTTTTTTATTTCACGCTAATTCCCCTACTAGTGAAAAAGCTCTTATATTTAACTCATACTTGAATAGATTTCGTGAAAAGTTGTCGGCTTGGTGATAAACTAAAAAGCTGAAAGAGTACCCTCGTGATTGTTAATCATCAAAGGCTAATAAAATCCGGGTTCCTACGCCATGACTCCCGAGAGTACGCCAATCACGCAGGTCACACGCGACGCGACCTCACAATGTCGTGCAAGATCATTACAGGATGACAGTTACGAGTAGGGTTGTCATACTTCCGGGTTTGTCCGGATTTTTGACCCTTTGTCCGGACTTGGCAAGTGTCCGGATTATTTAGAACTTACTTATTCAAATAAAATTAAAGATGTTTCTTTTATTTTATTTAATAAAGTACCTATACAAGTAAAATAATAGAAATATAAAATCCCAGAAGTAGGGGGTCTCGGTCCCGAATGCATTTTCATGCCAGGGTTGAGAATAGACTCGTGGGGTATCAATGCTGTTCATCTCCACGAAAGCTCGCGAAAAAGCTGGTCGTCAACACCGGTGACCGAAGAGCTGGTAGCTTCCTTACGCAACTAATTAGCATTTCAATACACCGTGGAAATATCCAGACAGCAACATCGGTACCATACCACATCCAATTTTTTTGATATATTTTAGGTTTACATATACATAGTTTTAATTTACTGTTATATACGGTGTGTCATTGTCATTATTTTATCTATGTTTCTTTGTTTACGTACCTACCGAAAAAATCTATTAAATTAATAAAGGTGCATCAAATACTAAACAAAATAACAATTACGTGAAACGAACAATACAGTACACCACAGCGCGTCGGCGCGGTAGTTCAGCTTTCATAAGTCTCTGTGACATAACATGTCCGGATTGTTAGGGTGATGTCCGGATTTTTGTCAGGATATTGCAATTTACCAATTTTGGCAACCCTAGTTACGAGTGAATGGGTTTCAGGGGAGTCAAAACATGTTACATTTTAGTCTAGTAAATTGTAAGTGGTGTTTTGATGTGATGGAAAAGTGTATGGGCTGTATTATTTTTATTAACTACTCGTCACCGTACTCGTCAACACAGAATGACAACGCGTTGTAAAATGCATAGACATCCTAAAATAAGTCATAGGTAATATTTACTAATATTTATTTAAGATGGAAGATAAGGTTATAATTATAACAATTTCTAACCTCTTTATAATGAATTTCCATTTTTTTTATGGAGAAAAACTACAATTACGTACAAAATTACAATTTAAAAGTGTTACTAAACTAAAACTACATACAAACAAATGTAGCGGCATGCAACCCAGGACGCTGGCAGCATTTCTTCGCTGGATTGCCAAGCTAATGCATTGAGCGAGGAAGCTGAAAAACGAATTAGGTACTTACCACGAAAAAATAAAAGGAAGCTCTGTGTGATCGGGTTATTGTCAGCGGGAAAAACAAAAGTTATCCACTCGGTGGTCAAAAGTTAACAGCTTTTATAAATCTATGTTACCATTTGATTACATAGTGCTTATAGACCGGGGAACCTAGTAGTACCGTCAATTGTTTTATCCCAAAATTAGTACAGGAATTCCTTAACTTTTGGTATGTCCACCGAAAAGACGATAACCTAAAACTAACAATGACCCGATCACACTATCCCACAGAATTCATCAAAAGAAAATAAAACCAACAATAAAAAAAATTAACTCAAAATATACAACGCTATAATTTATTCAACGTCTTCTCTAATGCAATAAAATGCGATGGTCCTAAATATAAAGGAACCCTTGTCTAATGACCACAAACAATAACATGTAGGACCGTTTCTGACATAAAAATGTTATGTCACTTCCATTACTGAGATTGTTGTTTTCCTGTAGGTACAAGTACATCTTTAGGGGAGTTGTCATCTACGCTGAAAAGTAACATTCAACCAACCATTCCATCATAATTGTATATTCGTCAACGTCAACTAAGTATTTCTTTATGAAATTGAAATCGTAGTAAGTTCCGGGAGCCCTGGGGTTCATATTGATCTGGTAACAATTATAATTCGTCTATATTATAAAAAATAAATACCTTGCGGTTGCGACATCTTACACAAATCTACCTTGTTCCACGGTAAGCTCAATTAAGGCTTGTGATGTGGGT
>JALPQI010026507.1:0-14063 GCA_025490895.1 Thaumatotibia leucotreta | reverse complement strand
GAGAATGTGAAGTTCCAATGCATCCTTTTTTTTTCGGCCAACACTAGCAACATCAAATCTACTGTCAAAAATAAATGTCAAATCGAAAATTAGATTAAACTTAGCAAGGACGTTTGATTTTAGTTGTATTGTGTATTGGTGTCGTCTGTTTAAAATATAGAGCACTTACTTTGAAATTCGTCAACATTTTCGGGATCAGGTTTTCTGGGTTTACTTGTTTGGAACATTTTGACAGTTTCTAAACCGATTAACTGTTGCAGAAAATTTATATGTGCATTATAATGCCGAAAGTATCAAAAAACTGACTGATACATGAAATTTGCGTTTGAAACTTCTTGGCGTGACACATACCACTTTAAATAAATTTGGGAACCGGCCAGTTCTATTGTCATGACTTCTTTACAAACACAAGATGAATGTCAGAGTAATGACCCAAATAACGTGCTATCTATTGCAGTGGAAGCTGCACGTTTTCCCGTAGATAGCTCTATGCGGATTGTATTTACTGGATACTTCAATGGATTTAATGTCGAGGTGAGATCACCAGATGAAATGGCTTTGCTCTATCATATGGGGTGTTTTGGCAAGGGCTCTGTTTCACGCTCAAAGCCAAGAGCAGCTCATAGTGCCTACAACCAAATTATGCGCAAAAGGCAGTTTCTGAAACGAAACTATTGGTATAAAAAGTTTGCTGATAATTATGGTAAATCAGTTGTTGATAAATTGTTAACAGACATGGATGGTTTGATCAGTAAGATAAAGCATGACAGCCGAAAAATTACAAACAAAGATGTAATTGACTTGGTGTCTAGTGATGATAGTAATAGTCATGACACTTTTGACACTGAACAGTGTAATTTTGAAAGCTTTGAGCCCCATAGTGATCAAGAACTGGTGGCAATTGTCCCAGACAGTGATACTGAAGATGGTAACTACATTGAAAATCTGAAACCAAAATGCTGTGTAAATAAAATAAAGCTTCAAGAAAAGCTAATGTTGAATTTGCAAGAGGCTTTCTTCCTTTCTTATGGTCTTGGTTGTTTACAAGTTATAGGCAGTGGTGATAAAATGCTAACAATAGAGGAGTGCTGGAAATTATTCACAAAGACTGATAACAAATTTGTTCATAAATATGTTGTTTATCATTACTTTAGATCTAAAGGCTACATTGTGAAATCAGGGATCAAGTTTGGTGGAGACTTCGGTAAACATGGGTTTTATTTTTAATTCTTTTGACAAATTTTTCAAATAGCTAATACATATTTTGATATTTATGATTAAATTACCTGCAACATAGGTCTAACACCAAAGTTATATTAATCTGTTACATACCACAAAGCAATAAAGACTTACATGCAGACACTTTACTACTATATCCAGTTTTGTCCTTTCTGTAATGTGGCATCTCAACTGATCATAATAGACAAGTAATTGGAAAGCAGTACATTTCAAAGACATCTATGTACTTATGTTCTTACCTTTCCTGTGATATTTATTTTTATCTGACTTTGTAAATTACATTATTATTGTTTCAGTGTTGTATAGAGAGGGCCCAGGAGTAATGCATTCTGATTATATTGTAGTGGTAAAGTGCAAAGAAGATCAGTTTGATTTAGTGTCAGTTCTTGGGCATGTAAGAATGGCAACTACAGCTTCAAAGGTAAATTTTAACTAGTAAAATATCAGCCTAGCATTGGCAAAGTCATAACAAATTCAGATTTTTTTTACTCAGTAAAATAGGAGTATACACACATATTTAAATTAATTGTATTCTTTCAGGAAGTGTTGGTTGCTGAAGTTAAGGAGCCCATTGCTTATCCAGAAAATATGCCAGAGGGTTTAAAGGAATTCAGTGTCCGGGAAATACTACTAACTAGAAACATTCCAATTGTAATAAATGAAGACATTGATTAAAATAATTTTTATTTACACTAATGAACTAAGAAAATAAATATAAATTACGCCCTTCTTATTGCCTTCTTAATTCCAGTTTTTCTATATTCACTTCTTTCTTTTAGATATTCTTCAGTGCATAATGCTCTAAAGCTGTCATTTCGATACCAGTTCGAGAGGCAATTCTTCAGGGCAGAGTTTTCATTTCTGCATTTAACCACCATTAATAAGGATGCTTCTTTACCACATTTTTCAAATTCTGCAACCTCTTTTACGCATTTCTCTGCTTTGGCCTTATCCCTCATGAGTTTTGGAATCATTACTTCCAATTCCACTTTCCTTAGGCTCCGATCTTCGGGATCACCTAGGGTAAAGAGAAATAAATTAGTATTTTCACAAGCTGCTGAATTAAACTACGGTCTTTACGTAAATGGCTGACCTACGCCGTGCGGTCCTTCAGAGAATTTACTGGGTAACACAGTCCTATCCTCTGTCATTATTACCTATAGTTAAAATTTATTTATTTTGATGTTTTAAGTTCCCTATTTTGGGTCTGAATATTCCGAAAACTAATATTGAGAGCTATATGTAATGTAGGTAGGTTAGGTTAGGTATTACAAACTTGACACTTGACAGTGACAATCTGACAATTCGATTGTCATTGAGTTTTGTCTGACTAGCCGTAGGGCCCTTCCAAAACGATTGGATTTTGTAATTGACTGATTTTTCAATATATTTTTTTTCAACTTATTAGATCACTATTACGAAGTTTATTTCTAACAGAAAAAATAATACAGTCCTAACGATTAGTAAAACAAGTAGTAATGACGAAATAATTCAACATGTTTATTTTTCTACTGGCAACAGAACAGCAGCTTTACGTGAGCTTGCATTTTCGACGTAAACGAATTGTCATTCATTCATTTTCTCATTCATTTAGAAATCCACGAAATCACAAAGATTTCTTTAAATATTTAGAGCAAAGTAGATGAATTTAGTTTTTTGTGAGTATAGTGTAATTTACAATAGAGGGTTTATAATAAGAAATGTTATAACAAGAGTGTTTGTGTTGTTTTAACGGCATTCGAGGAATACGGTGCTTAGTCCGTACCTATTCTGCTTTGATTAGTGTTTGTTTTTTACAGAAAATACAAGTTGTAAGAGGATAATGGATCGTCTTTTACGTCTTGGCGGTGGGATGACGGGGCTGTCGCAGGCGCCTCCGCCGACCGATGCCCCGGTGGTGGACACTGCCGAACAAGTATACATTTCGTCTTTGGCCCTCCTTAAAATGCTGAAACACGGTCGCGCTGGCGTCCCCATGGAGGTTATGGGTCTCATGTTAGGTATTTATTCCTCAATTTATTAAAAAGTTTATAAATGTACAAATAAATTTAATGAGCATAACCTACATTTGGATTAATACGGTGCTGCTCGTATATTTTTTGACTACCTAAAAATGGAAAATAAATAGTGACTGTGTTTTAAAGTCCAATGAATATTAAATAAAAATTGAGTAAACACCTGCAAAACAGCTTGAAAGCAAAATATACATTCAAAATGATTAACACAAAATAAACCCATGTTTTTGACCAAATAGTGTAAGTGTTGTTGTACAGGCTTTATAGCCTGGTGCAAACATTATTGTTTGCACATCAGTCACTGGAAAGAGGCTGCTTCATAGAGTGTTGTCCCCCTTGAACTTATGTGACGTTTATGGAATATTAGTGGTCTCTTTCTAAAGACTGATGTGCATACTTTATCGCCGGGTACATACATACAGTACCTGTGTATTAATTAGTATTCATGTTATAAAAACCTATCAGGCCTGTAGATTGTCCCAAGCATAAAAACATGCATTCATAAACTTAAAAAAACAGGACTTTATTCAGGACCAGAAGCAGGTGTTCCACTAAGTAACAATATCATCATCAGTTGTGTGATGTATTACTAGTACAGATGTAGTGCAAAATCTTTTCTCTTCGGCTTTTCATGGAAACATCCAAATTCATATTTCTGTCACAATGAACTTCAACTTCAGTATATATTGCCCTGAAGCTAATTGAGACACGGAGATAATTCGGGCGTTACCATGAAAAACCGAAGAGAAAGGATTTTGCACTACATCTGTACTTTACTATAAGTTATTTACCCTGTGTTTTCTGTGCAAGGAATAAATGAGCAAATTTTTCTATGGGCATCACTTTATTTCTGATTCTAATATTCCGAAAACTAATATTCTAATTATGAATGTAATATTTTCAGGTGAATTTGTTGATGACTACACAGTGCGTGTTATAGACGTTTTTGCGATGCCCCAGACTGGTACAGGAGTATCAGTAGAGGCTGTAGATCCAGTCTTCCAAGCTAAAATGTTGGACATGCTGAAACAAACAGGTCGCCCAGAAATGGTGGTTGGCTGGTGAGAGTTTATTTTTTTACTTTCCTAATAAACCGTGTAGCAAATTCTTAGCCTGTTACAAATTACTTACTTAAAACATTCTCTGGTCCAAAATAATGTAATCATAATTTGACGATTTTTGACCCGCTTCCCCCTTCATGATATTTGATTAACGTTAGCTGAACCGGATTATGATCATTGGTGATATTTTGCTGATCCCCCCTCCCCCCAAATTGAGCACATGATTTCTGAACGAGCCCTAAGGCGTAATAGGAGTGAGACAGTTGTTAAAAAGTAATGAATTTCAAGTTCATGGTTGGCCCTCAATTTAATTTTTAACCTATCTGTCTTGTTTCAAGTTAAAACTGTGTAAGTAAATACTGAACAAGCAAGTTCTTTATTTTCTGCAATAGTCCTTTAATTACATGTAATATTTTATGTAAAGTACTACAGTCAAGGGCATTAATATATCGTCATTGTGCCTGTAAAATCCGCTATGCGATTGATTTATGACATTGAAATAGTAACCTAGCACTTATACACAAAGAGTGTTAATTGAATTAATTAAAATCCACCACATGTCGGTTTTTGCATGCGCAACGACGATATATACACTTCTCCATACGGATCCCTTATAAATGTGTCTATATATTAATGCACTCGACTGTACAAAAATAATCAAAGTATTTAGCAATACATTTAAATAAAAAAAATATTTTCTACCTTTAGGTACCACTCACATCCTGGATTTGGTTGCTGGCTATCAGGCGTCGACATCAACACGCAGCAATCATTCGAAGCTCTTTCCGAGCGTGCCGTGGCCGTTGTCGTCGACCCTATCCAGTCTGTTAAGGGCAAAGTCGTCATTGATGCATTCCGTCTCATCAACCCCAACATGATGGTCCTAGGGCAGGAACCTAGGCAGACCACCTCCAACTTGGGTCATCTTCAAAAACCCTCAGTACAAGCACTTATCCATGGACTCAATCGTCATTATTACTCAATCAGTATAAATTACCGTAAGAACGAGTTGGAGCAGAAAATGCTGCTGAATCTTCATAAAAAGTCCTGGATGGATGGACTCACACTATCAGACTATAAAGAGCATTGTGCGATTAACGAAACCACAGTGACGGACATGTTAGACTTGGCTAAGAATTATAACAAAGCCTTGGAAGATGAGGAGAAGATGACTCCTGAACAGCTCGCTATCAAGAATGTAGGCAAGCAGGACCCCAAGAGGCATTTAGAAGAGAAAGTAGATGTCCTAATGTCAAACAACATAGTTCAAAATCTAGGAGCGATGCTGGACACCATGGTATTCAAATGATCATGGTGTGGGACGTTTTGTACCTTACAGTGTTATTTAAGGCTATAAAGTGGCAAATAAAGGAATCCATTCTCGCAGTACACCGTGTCTCTTGTCCACTCGTGTATAATACTTATATATTATTATGTATTAATTACTTAATTGTATTGCAATAAAACAATTCTTTTTTTAACAGATTGTTTAATATTTTAATGGAATATTTGTCTGGGTGCTATCTCCCGACGAATATCTTCCAATCTTTGCTTCACAGTTGGGTAATAGTCAAGGTTATTTGCAAAATCGATGTCAAACATTGGGCCCAATCCATTCTGTGAGTTGACTATGTCTCTTATAATTCTCTTGGCTTTGCGGAAGGCTTCCGAAGGGTCGTCCATGGCAATCTGCGATGTAAGAAACAGTGAGTTTATAGTAGCTTTTTTGGACAGCCGTCATGCTTACAAATATCTGAGCAGACGCCCATTTCTCATAAGCTACAAGCTTGTAATAGAAGTGGAAGTCCCCTTTTAACATCATTAATAAGATAAAAGACTTCCGCTTGTTTTACAAGTTAAAAGCTTTCGAGAAATAGGCCCCAGGGGCCTATTCGCCTCGACTCTCATGGTGTTAAAAGTGCATGTTCAGATATATTTGAGCACCGTGGCAGCTTTGATATATCTGACGTCGACTGTACTAGTAGTCCATTGTACGCTGCAATTGCGCAGCTCGCGGCTTGAAACTTATATGGTGCATTTATTTAATTATGATTTTATTATACCTATATGTAGCATAACTAGCATAGTTAAACTAGGACTACCTCGTAGCATATTCACTGTAGGAATTGTTTCTGCCCTTCCGCCAGGTACGAGGCAAGCGAAGATTAAAATTTATGAAGTGCCCAAGCCCAAGTTGCTCAAGAAGATGAAGATGTTGCCATTTGTCTACTTTTAATTTGTAGTAGTTTTTGCCAATAAGCTTAGAAAGCTGCGGGATAGTAGTCCCATCTTTTATAGTCTGTGATTTCTAAGAATGAACTTTTGACAGTTCTATTTATTATTAATATGAGGGTAAGACTCACCATTTTTTCAATAGCCTTAACGTCATAGATATAAGGGTCATTTCTAAACTGTTAAAAGTTCATTCTTAGAAATCTCAGACTATAGTAACTACACCTATTATGTCCGCTGATTACTAACCGTATCGTGAAACAATCCTGGACACAAACTATGTATACTCTCGTAGTCGTCCCTCAGAGTGGTGGAAAATGTCGCTGCAGGCGTCTGAAAAGAAATACGAGCCTTATTTATTGTGCCGTTGGTTACTTATTTAGTGGTGTCGATTCAATACCTACTTACTATCAATCCATAGCTAAAGACTGAACACAATTAATTAATTGAGAGAACTGTGCTATGTGGAAACTAGTACATAAATATAGAATTGCAGGTAGGTATACCTACAAGGGGTTTCACCAGCCAGGCGCCCTATAAATGTACCTAAGTATAGTATACTGAGCTATATTTTATCAATCAGGAAATCATACTGAACTATTTGGCTACTTTGTTTGGCTGCTCCAAAGTATTGGACGCTAACGGTACCTACACTACCTACCTACCTACGGATAGTACGGATTACTCGATGGCAGTTAGGGTTGTGCATTCGTTGATGGAATGGAATGAGGGTTTTCTGAAATGACGTTCACCAGGGCGGCAGCACTGAGGCGTCAGGTCCAGAAACTTGTCTAAATTCTCAGAGCGCCTATATAGTTTCGTGTTTAAATGTTTTGTATGAGTCAATAAAATTATACATATAAAAAAATAAAAATACCTTCTAGTTAGTTTTTCTTTGGGGCTAGGTAATTGTGTTTCGTAGCGGGACCTTACGGCTAAGTGGCGCCAACTAGTGGCAATGGCATACGTTTTCGAGAAAACCCTCATTGTGAATATATCGATTTTTCTCAATTAAAAATCACTCGTATTTTATCAACAAACGGGTCTTATTCGCGTGGAATTGTTAATTTGGGATGCTGGCCTACTACCACGAAAATCGAAATTCGTAAATTTCGGGGATTTTTCTCTGGCACTCAAACGAAGGCGTCATTAGAGTGAGAGAGACAAATCCTCGAAATTTACGAATTTCGTTTTTCGCGGTAGGGCCGCTGTAACTAATGAGATGTCACATGTGTGTTGCTTAAGTAGTCTGTTTAGGAAGTGTGAGGATTTTGTTCCCTTTATCTATTTCTCCAATCCATCGCCTTGATACTTTTTGTAGTCCGGATCCGGACTCCCTTCAGTTTGAATATTACTTATGTATGGGTTAAAACACGAAGTTACCTGATGATAGTAAGTGAGCAACTGAAGAATAGATTCTGGACTATCCGATATAGTCTGCTGACGGCCCACTCTCATGGATGGGCTTGGAACTGCAAAACGAATGAAACTTATCTATAGTAGGTCCAGGCAAAGGTAAATAAGGTGTACGAAAATTCTCAAAAATAATGTATGTCCAAATGCACTTTAATTCTGTGGAATAAGAATTCTTTCTATACATATTTTTGCACATGACAGGACCCTATAGGAATTAATAAGTTCAAAACTGACTGATGTTTCTTCAAACTTGTATTATTTATAATTTACGCTATTCCTTTCCCCACCTCGTCATCAGCCTCTCTCAGTCCACTGCTAGACGCAGGCCTCTCCTAAACTATGCGTATCGACGCATTAGGAGGTAAATGGCCATAATAGTTCGAGGTCGTGACACAGTTTACGATTAATGTGATCAAAGACGGCAGATGGTGGAAAGCCTTGTTTTTAGGTATATGATACTCCTTTAGAATAGACGCGTTGATGTGGAAGGCAGCCAAGGGAATTGGACGTCTAAGAACCGGGAATTCGTCGGCCATATTGCGATATTATGTAGTAGGTAGGTACCTACGTGGTGACGGTCATTGTGTGATGATAATGCCTAGTTAGCTTGAACTCTTCTAAAATTTACTTAGGTACTTGCTGGTGCCACCTGCGGTCTCACTGAGCTGAAGCAGCCCCGTCTCCATAAGAAACGCGAGCCAAAGGTCGGCATCGTCTGGATATGAGTCGTAGTTTCCTTTATTGGGCGAGGACAAGTGGCTGCCGGGCAAAGTTCTGCTGATGGATACCCCCGTTTCTTGTTCTGTGGATATACCTAAACATTTAAGTTTCCCTTAGTAAAAAACATATAGGTATGCACGTGCCCTTTTCCATTACGACGATAGGGAAAACAGTTTAGTTTTCCTAAAAAATGTGCAAAAAGCGTCTTTTTAGGTGTAATTCGTATTTAATGATTGTGTTATGACCCGTCTTTTAAGGGGTTCCGTAGTAAAAGGGGTCCCTTACAGTTTTGCCATGTCTGTCTGTTTGTGTCTACGGACAGTTGCAGCATAGCTCAGAGTCCGTTAGTAATGTTAGTATTATAAATTTGAAATTTACAGGTATACATATTAATCAAGCCGTCAAAATGGTAGAATAACACCTACTCGTAGTAGTAAAGGAGGATGTTTCTTGTATTTTTCTGTAATCCTATAGTGTGGGGTGTCGTTGATATATACATATATATAGGTAGCTATAACTTTTTGCAAAAAAATAAGGGTCCTAAAAGATTTTTTTTTCGAAAGTCATTATTTTCTGATATCCTCCTGAGTCCCTGGGTCCGTTATAAAGGCCAAAATCATGCCATGTGTAAGCGCCGAGCGCTAAAACATAAAGTTGTAAATAAAGTCCCAGAGTCCGTTATAACGGCCAAAATCATGACATGTGTAAAGACCGAGAGCTAAAAACTAAAGTTATTCATAAACGCCGATTGTCCGTTATAAAGGTCTTAATGTTTCGCGCTTAAAATCAGGCGATAATGGCGTGAATTTGAGAATCAATGACTGTCGTCCAATCAGAAATATATCTATCTCTATTTTGCAAAGGCTATTGCCCAGTGAAAAAGAATATTCCGTTCAGTGCGACGTCAAAAGTCCGGCAAGATGTGACATCGCGCAGGTAGAGGTGAGTTCAATCTTATTTTTTCGCTTATACCTGTTTGTTTTTGTCTGTCTTTTTTATTTATTTAATGAGTATTTTACAGGTTTATTATAATATAATTACTAATTTTATTGTAAACATGATGTTTGAAGTACAATTACGTGTTAAATTAATTTAACCTTTGTAATGTAATTGAACATATTGCGAAAGTACAAATCAAATCAAAATCAAATTTGTAATGTAACCTTTTCGGACTTTGTTCATAGCATCATTAACTTCTCACACTTATTTAAAATGAGTTTTCCTTGAAATATGTAGATTAAAATTTCTAAATTAGTTATATAATGTTACAGAAGGTTTATTACAATTGTTTTTAAAATACTTAAGTAAAAGTTACTTTATGAGGACACTAGTGTGATGTGAGAAGTAGACTGATTTAACTACAACAATTTTGTATTGAATTAGATTTTAGAAGAAAGATGTTAATGTTTTAATAACAGAACGGTTCTACGATTTTTGTTATTTTTTATAATTATAGAATTTTGACAATGCCTTATGTTTTATTTTATTTTTAAAAAAATACACCTTATTCCATACAAAACGATACAAATTTGCGACATTTATTATATAATCTTAGTCACATAAAAGCCGAGAGGCCTTTATAACGCCCGAATAATTTGTAAAATAAATTATGCTTAAAGTATACCTCTTTGAGTATATAACCAACTTTGTTCCAACAAAAATCTGACAGACTTTAAACCTTAAAATAAGCGACAGAAAGTTCAGGACTCAACACTGATAGTGTTTTAAAGGACTCTCGGCTTTTATGCGAGCGTACTCGATTTTTACCCAGGACTTTACGCTGATAGTGTTATAAAGGACTATCGGCTTTTATGCTAGTGTACTCATTTTTTATCCAGGACTCAGGAGGATATAACCGCTCCAGAAAAAAAGTGTCCCCCTCTAACTTTTGATCCACGGATCCAAAAATATGAAAAAATCATGAATAGTGAGCTTATAGGACACTTTCAAATAAAACTATTTCGAACATAATCGGCCCAGCCGTTTTTGAATAAATACGGAACCCTACACTGAGCATAACCCGACATGTTCTTTGCTGGTTTTTTTTAACACTTTGGTGCATTCAGATCGTCGGAAAAAGCGCCCCGAAAAAGCGATTGCTTTAGATTGCATTCACAGTCAGATGGCCTGGACGCATTCAAATAAATATACAGGGTGTAATCGTTAAGTGTTCCCAGGCCATAATTCCGTAAATATAGCAAATACCAGAAAACTTCTAACTGATATCGAAAGTACGTTACACAACAAGTAAAATTACACTAATAACTTTTTTAAAATAAAATCAGAAATATCTCAAATATTAAACTCAAATCCCTACATACATTTAGTACGTAACCGTTCATTCAAAGAGTAGTTTGATACGAATATTTTTTTTATTTAAGAATAAATCGCTGCTAATGTTAGACTAATTATTTCATAAACGATAGTAGATTAGAAAACATCAATTTATTTTTATAATTAAACAAATTGATATTGAAGTTACTTTTTTACAATGCGGATAATCCCACAATGTCGTAACAGATGTGCTTACCATAGAAAAAATCAACTACGAAAGACTCTGGTTGTCACGGGATTCGAACCCGCTGCCTCTGGATTGCCGGTCCAACGTGCTACCAATTACACCAGACGACCTTCCGTCGATCACAGCGAATTTTTCCAATGGTATTGTGAATCTAATCACTAGCGACATCTGTACGTAATGTTTCGAAGGTACTACAACCTTAAGCCACACTCCTAAGACGTATGCATCACATAATCGTCTGCAAGCTCGGCAACTCTACGCTGCGTTGAATTTGCTAGAGAGGGCGCTGTAATCAATACAAGATTAGAAAACATCAATTTATTTTTATAATTAAACAAATTGATATTGAAGTTACTTTTTTACAATGCGGATAATCCCACAATGTCGTAACAGATGTGCTTACCATAGAAAAAATCAACTACGAAAGACTCTGGTTGTCACGGGATTCGAACCCGCTGCCTCTGGATTGCCGGTCCAACGTGCTACCAATTACACCAGACGACCTTCCGTCGATCACAGCGAATTTTTCCAATGGTATTGTGAATCTAATCACTAGCGACATCTGTACGTAATGTTTCGAAGGTACTACAACCTTAAGCCACACTCCTAAGACGTATGCATCACATAATCGTGACAACCAGAGTCTTTCGTAGTTGATTTTTTCTATGGTAAGCACATCTGTTACGACATTGTGGGATTATCCGCATTGTAAAAAAGTAACTTCAATATCAATTTGTTTAATTATAAAAATAAATTGATGTTTTCTAATCTTGTATTGATTACAGCGCCCTCTCTAGCAAATTCAACGCAGCGTAGAGTTGCCGAGCTTGCAGACGATTATGTGATGCATACGTCTTAGGAGTGTGGCTTAAGGTTGTAGTACCTTCGAAACATTACGTACAGATGTCGCTAGTGATTAGATTCACAATACCATTGGAAAAATTCGCTGTGATCGACGGAAGGTCGTCTGGTGTAATTGGTAGCACGTTGGACCGGCAATCCAGAGGCAGCGGGTTCGAATCCCGTGACAACCAGAGTCTTTCGTAGTTGATTTTTTCTATGGTAAGCACATCTGTTACGACATTGTGGGATTATCCGCATTGTAAAAAAGTAACTTCAATATCAATTTGTTTAATTATAAAAATAAATTGATGTTTTCTAATCTTGTATTGATTACAGCGCCCTCTCTAGCAAATTCAACGCAGCGTAGAGTTGCCGAGCTTGCAGACGATTATGTGATGCATACGTCTTAGGAGTGTGGCTTAAGGTTGTAGTACCTTCGAAACATTACGTACAGATGTCGCTAGTGATTAGATTCACAATACCATTGGAAAAATTCGCTGTGATCGACGGAAGGTCGTCTGGTGTAATTGGTAGCACGTTGGACCGGCAATCCAGAGGCAGCGGGTTCGAATCCCGTGACAACCAGAGTCTTTCGTAGTTGATTTTTTCTATGGTAAGCACATCTGTTACGACATTGTGGGATTATCCGCATTGTAAAAAAGTAACTTCAATATCAATTTGTTTAATTATAAAAATAAATTGATGTTTTCTAATCTTGTATTGATTACAGCGCCCTCTCTAGCAAATTCAACGCAGCGTAGAGTTGCCGAGCTTGCAGACGATTATGTGATGCATACGTCTTAGGAGTGTGGCTTAAGGTTGTAGTACCTTCGAAACATTACGTACAGATGTCGCTAGTGATTAGATTCACAATACCATTGGAAAAATTCGCTGTGATCGACGGAAGGTCGTCTGGTGTAATTGGTAGCACGTTGGACCGGCAATCCAGAGGCAGCGGGTTCGAATCCCGTGACAACCAGAGTCTTTCGTAGTTGATTTTTTCTATGGTAAGCACATCTGTTACGACATTGTGGGATTATCCGCATTGTAAAAAAGTAACTTCAATATCAATTTGTTTAATTATAAAAATAAATTGATGTTTTCTAATCTTGTATTGATTACAGCGCCCTCTCTAGCAAATTCAACGCAGCGTAGAGTTGCCGAGCTTGCAGACGATTATGTGATGCATACGTCTTAGGAGTGTGGCTTAAGGTTGTAGTACCTTCGAAACATTACGTACAGATGTCGCTAGTGATTAGATTCACAATACCATTGGAAAAATTCGCTGTGATCGACGGAAGGTCGTCTGGTGTAATTGGTAGCACGTTGGACCGGCAATCCAGAGGCAGCGGGTTCGAATCCCGTGACAACCAGAGTCTTTCGTAGTTGATTTTTTCTATGGTAAGCACATCTGTTACGACATTGTGGGATTATAAACGATAGTATTATTTTTTTATTTATTACAATGTATTCGTACAAATAACGAATCTCTAACAGTTTTATCTGTTATGACACCCGACATTGTTTAAGGCTAGTCGTCATACTAAATGTATGGGAGCGTTTTAACTTAGTATTTTTAATATTACTCCATCTATTTAGAAAAAGTTATTAATGCATTTTTACTCGTTGGGTAACGCACTTTCGATATCAGTTGGAAGTTTTCTGATATCTGTTATATTCACGGAATTATGGCCTGGCCACACTTAACGATTACGTACACCCTGTATATCACATAGAAAATTTTTGATTTACCTGGCTTTTGCTTTTCCTGGTTTTGGTCTTGTTCGGGTGGTGGTTCAGTTTCCGGATTAACCATATCCGGGAAAGTAACAGATTTTGATGACTTGGTGCTGTCAATAGCTATAAGATAAATACAGGCAGTATTAATGCAAATAGTGTCCGGTAAATTTCAGTACGTATAAAAATCTTATTAGTCGTCATCGTACTTAATAATATGGCAGACCATTTTATGTAGGAGAGTTTAGTATTAGCGGTTTCCTTATGACAACAGACAAA
>JALPQI010026506.1:0-15021 GCA_025490895.1 Thaumatotibia leucotreta | reverse complement strand
TGGCAATTACTAATTTTGATTAATCATCACTGGAATATTTTTGGAATTACGTGAAATGCTTTTTGTTACCTAATTAACATATTATATACCTAGTGAACTAAAACTATGCCACATGAGAGAAAATGTACCCAATGTGAATACAGTACCCACTTAATAAAAATTGTCTCCAAAATAAAATGAAGTCAATCAAATCTAAGCAAAAAGGTTTAGCAGGCTAAGGAAGGACGTGTGACGTGACCTGTTAGGGTATTTAAATTGGTAAATGTCAAGAGTTTGTGACTTCATAACTAGTGATCACTCCAACTTTCACCCTCTATCGTGAACTGTCACAGTGATAATGTCAAAAATGTATTTTCTTAACATTTTTTTTTTCAATTTTGCGTATTTCTAAACCATGGCAATTACAGCATCGTACCTGTACGGGCTCTAGTTACCACATTTTGTATTAGATTTTATTACAAGTGATAATAGACTTCATTGCGTATTTCGAACAACATGGGCCGTCAATTATTGACTGAGTGCATTAATGGGTGGACGTGTTTAGGAAATTGCTAAAGTAGAAGATCAAAAAGAAAACTAGGCATATAACAGCTCGAGAAGAAATAAACTAGTTCCTAAAGCAATATTACATGCTCAATAATCATAATTAGCAAGCCATTAGATTGTACAAGAGCGATTCTTACATAGGTTCGTTTTCATTTATTAATAGTGATCGGAACTATGAGAGTGAAACTTTAACAGAACTTGTCAAATGCGTATTCTTTACCGTACCTTTTTATGCGTATTCATTCTGTCTAGCTCCTTTTCTTAAGTAGGTAACGAGTGGAACCGTAAGTCCATGTCTAGCGCTATCGGGTCAAACCGAGGAATCAACGCTACCCTCTCTTACATCTAAATATATAAATGTTAAGTACCCACGCATATCGGAGAGTGGCTTTGTCAAATCCTAAGTCTATTTTCTATTTAGCTGGAATAACTTTGTATTTATGTACCTATGTATATTTTCCCAATTTACTAACACATAACATACACTGGTTGCGCATTGTGCTGTCCTGCATACCCCGCTGGCTCCACAGAATACCAGCGCCGTTGACATCGCTCAGTCGTGTCAGCTGCATTGCTGAGTGGAGACCATTTCAGCTTCACATCTGTAACTCTTTGTTTTGTGTTCTTTTCATGGTTTATAATGTAAGTTTGTTTTTTTTTTACTATAATGTCTTTGCATACCTATATTATGATATGTTGCCTGAATAAATACTATTCTATTCTATTCTACCGGCTTCCGCATACCTATAAGTTGGGACCCTTTAAACGAAGCGTAAAGAAGTATCTAGTGGAACAGCAAGGCGGTAGCAACTGACAGGTTACTGCTGGTCTCCTGTTCGTTGCCGCCGCGATTTGGTTTCTACTTTTCACTTACGATCAGGTGGAGTGGAGCCACTTTGTTGTGCCAATATAAAAAAATGGACATAAAGAGATCTTAAGGGCATTAGCCATTAGATCATATTCGTATTTTTCTTGGTTATAATGTTCCTATACTTCCTATATGTCATCTCTAAAAATTTTACTCGCATAGTTGGAGCTTACCTCACTTTATTTATATTCGTCTATTTATTTCGGACCCTAGAAACAGCTCGGAAATATCGATAAAATTGTTAATTTAATTAGGGGATTTAGGGAGGAAACGAATGATATGTAGTGAAATAGTAGGTACATTGCTGCAAAAGCCAGGAAGTAATGTCTTGTAGGCCGAATAGATATTATATATTGCATAGATATTATTTATTTATTTTTAATTAATTAATTTTTATATTCTATTTTGATTATTATTAATATTGATTTTAATTTAATTTATGAATAGGTATTTTTTATATAATTTGGAATTGTAATATGGACTGAGTCTGGAATAAATTAATTTCATTTCATTTCATATGAGGCCTGGAAGCATTTTCTCAGCTGAAGCTTGTATAGTGCTTTTCTCAAACTTGTAATGGAGTAAAAAGGAAATGTTACTAATCAATCAGTTTCATGTATTCAAGTCTGTCATACTTTGACATTAAAAAAATAAGACAGGTGGTTTGGTGACTAAGGCCTGACATTTTGTATGAAATGCCTTTACAATTTATATATCAAGTTCAATCATCGAATCAGCGACATAGTACTTTCTGATTTAATTTGACGCACATAATGCCAACATTTCATTGCAAGTTTGAGAAAATAAAATTAACACCGACATAAGCCCGAATGCTAAAAACAAAAGACTGCTGGCAAGAAGTGTCATTAAAATTCACGGAATACGGAATGTATAGGTGACACGACAGTAAACATATGTAATATCGGGAACAACAGTGACTAAACAATACTTACGTACATGTAGCTCAAAAAAGGTTAATAACATTCATATGAGTAGTCAGTATACCTTAAAATTTCCTTAGCTGTACAGAATAATACAAATAGGACAAAGTTTTAAAACTTTACTTAATCATTTTTAATAATTATGAACGTTATTTCATTCCGAGTTGAATTAGGTAAAATAATTTAAAAAAATATCATAATCTTAGAAATACAAGAAATATTTTAAAATAACCTCTTTCAATTATATGTGTAAATACGACATTACACAATTATTTAAAAGTAACAAGTTAAGATTCCTTTTGTCAAATGCGTAGTTTAATTATAATAATAGTACATTACTATAGACGACGGGAAACGAAGGGTTACAGGCCAAGTAGATATATCTGGCCGAAGGTACTGAGGGATACGCGGCCTGTAATGTAACCCTGTTTCTCACCGAGATTTGTATAGTGCTTTTCACAAACTTGCGATTAAATAAAACGAACTGATTTCGCCGAACCATACTATTTAATTTGTAAATAATACAATAGTACAGTATCGTAAAACATAAAAAAAAAATTCGCGCCTAACTTTTTTTTAACCTGTTTGAGGTATCCTTTTACCTGGTGACATAGACATTAGTTCTAAGGTTATTTTTTTTTCTGTGGCTGAATGTCAAGGCCTAGTGTCACAATTTGACGTTTCAAAACAAAATACAGTTGTTTGCAGACCTGGGTGTGAAATAAATACATGAAATCTCTTTACATATCATCTTAGCACATGACACCGGATACATAGGATTTCAGAATTTAATTTAAAGTACGTAACATCAACATTCCGTAGCAAGTTTGTGAAAATTTAATTTTCATTTAAATGCTACAGATAATGGTGACTAAGTGGGTAATTGATAAACATTATTCACTAACGGCCTGTATTATAATCCTCGGATAAATATAACCGTCAGACAAAATTATCACTATCCTTTTCCCCAGGCATATAAAATAAAAGGATAGCTAACATTCATCTTTATCTAACACATATATTTTATTCGGGGTTGTAGGAACAGGCCCTAATTGTAATAAATAACAGTTTCTCGTTAATTAAACTGTTAAATATTCAGAGTGATAGATAAATTGTAACATATATTTCCAAACATAAATACATATTTCTCAATGCCTTACATTATTCGTACCTAAACCTACAAGGCATCAAGCACAAACCACCTAATTAGTTTTAGAGCTTATTTAAATATTTATCACACGGGTTACTCACGTAATTTAAGTCGATAATTGCTCGACATGTTTCGATCCATTTAGAGGATCCTCATCATGGAGTACACGTCGGGCTTTGGTCGCGGATACTCCATGATGAGGATCCTCTAAATGGATCGAAACATGTCGAGCAATTATCGACTTAAATTACGTGAGTAACCCGTGTGATAAATATTTAAATATGTTTGAGTCTCACGTTAGTTATAATTCTAAAGTTTTAGAGCTATTATTTTTTACTGGCCTTCCATCAAGTCAGTCAGTTCAGTCCTCCAACCAGCAACATGGTACTTCCAGGTCGAATTTGAGATACGTAATATAGTATCATATTCCAATACAAGTTTGAGGATATATAATTTAAAAATAAACACACTAAGTACGAAATTCTTTTAAAAATATATTTTCCCATTTGCTTACAATTGTTTGTTTATAGTTTCTTTGAATTTATTTATCGGTTTTAGTTTATAGTTTACATAAAAATAAGCTTCGTATGTAGAATACACTAGTAGGTAGACGTTTGTAAATTTTTAGTGACAAATGATCTCAACAGTGACTATACACCAGAATCACTTTACTTTTACAAGAAAAAAAACCATACAGGTTTTTTTTTAAACGTGTAAACTCATCAGTATATTTTCAACTCAAGTTGCAGGTAATGATTTTTAATTAAACATTATGTCTTCATTCTGAAAATGACTCGTTATAAAGGCAGATTCTCACGACAATCTCATTTTCCTTTTTAAATTTAAATACAACTCTGCGGGAAACATGCAAATTCACATCGTTTGCGGGTTAATGATGAACGTCATAACATACTGAAGGGTGTAATTTTTAATAATTACAGAAAATTAATTTAGTCACACCATAGCGACTAGTTGCTTTTTAGCACTAAGGGCCATTGGGCAATTACCAATCCGTCCGTGAAGATGAGTGATACGTAATTGAGGGCATCCGTTTGCGTGTTTGCATAGGAAATTGAAGTTGGGTACTGTTGGGATTGATGCCGGATAATATGTTATCGTAAATACAACTGGAGCGCATCTTCGGTTACATTTTGAGCGGACTTTTTTCCATGCAAACATAGATTGTTCTTCTAGTGTATGCCTAACAATTTTTTCGTATTCTATTTTTGGATTCGTAGCGAAGGTTATTTCCCTACGATTTCTGAACCCGTTTTAGTGTGTATGCAACTGTGCATTATTAGGCCTTAAATAAATCGTGTTTTAATCCCTATCATTATGCCCAGTTGCATAAAATACACAACAGCTCGAACAACATCTCAAAGAACTCACTCTTATAGTTAATAAGATTAACCACCTGAATTATTTTAACCGCACCCAATCTGTTTCTGCAATTGAACAAGTAGATTTACGCTAACTCAAGAGCCAAGAATCATAAAAGCATAAATACTGAAGGCATCCCTTTTTGCAACAAAATAGCAAGTCACATACAATTTTTTGATCCTCGTGTAAAGTAGGAGGCTGTTTAATTCTAATCGAGATTGATTAGAATTAAACAGCCTCCTTGCCTCCTGTTTCCTTAAAACAAGAATGGCACAAATAAGTATTGTATATAAATTAAGTAATCGGAGATTTAAACCTAGACTATATAAAGTAGGTACACATCTAAAATATCTCGCTAAGCTAAGTATTCATCTTGCTATTTCTTTTTAAATAAAAAAATACACGCTATAAATGCAACTTTAATTAAAATGCAGCAAGGTTAACAAGGTACCATGATTCAGCGAGCAACCATTTTTCTTCTTGATCTTGGCTCCAAGTCAAAATAAAAGTTCAAGACCGAGCAAATAGCAGTTGCATAATGACAACCAGCAGTTATATCGTTAAACGCGAATCAGTTAGCAGATCGTAAATCACTTTGCATACAAAATTGAAGACGCGCGGTCCGTACTCGTCCAGTGCTCATGGGGCTAACAATCGATATCGGTTCATTATAAAGTCCCTACCTACGACAATTGTACCGCGCCGGTAAGAACATTCGTGGCGCAATTTGTGTACCTATTTGCATCTCGACGGGCTGTGAGTTTGCGATCACGCAGATGCTCTCCCGATGCGAAAATAAACAGAGAAACTAAAAACAATGATAATGATCAAAACTAGATACGATTGTATGTAGTATTAACTCAATTAACACCCACATGATAACCTGTTTATAGTCCGGATGATCATAAGAATATAAGAATGCAATAGGAACGCCACTCGATTCAATTAAAATATTTGTCCCCGTCTTTTTTATCTACCGCCAAGAGCTCTTAATTTGCAGGCAGTGCATTTCTTGTAAATAGATTTAGTGCTCGATTGTCACACACTTAATACGCTACTACTAAAATTAAATATTTTACTACAACAAAAAAAATACAATAAATCGAAAAGTTAAAATCTCCCTTATTCATAAGAACCTAACCTATAATCAGTCAATGTGACAAATAAAAACGCTTAATTTGCTGATAGAAAAATGTTTGTTGAACTTTTATGCAGACTCGGAAACGCGCTTGCGATCCCGCTGGACTTACCAACAAATCTATAAACTGCAATGTGGTGTACAGAAATAAGCAATTAAAATTCAAAACCTTTGAAGTCTATTTGGTACGATAACATATCGTCAAATACATAATTACGGTTCGGTGCCCAAACTATATTTAAGTACACGACTTTATTGCCTTGATATTGTCGTGACACTCAACTTTTCTTGGAAAGTACATAAATCGAGTCTAGAACTAAATTAGGTGTCTTCGGGTTTTGGTTAAGAATCCTTATCTAGATAACGGTACCTAGATACTAGTATCTAGGTAAGATAAGGCCTCTTAAATCACTAAGTATACGGTGGATAATGACTACAAAAAGACCCATAAAAAATATTTAAATAAAATATTTTTTATGGGTCTTTTTTTTAATACCGCCAACAAGTTACATACATCAAATTAAAGCTTATTAAATACACTATCTTTAAAAAAATATTTAATTTTTCTAGCGTGATGACTACTATGTAAAAACACGACATAAAAAAAATCAAAATCACGAAATTTTCATAAATTTGGTCATAATTAATTAATGGTTGGTTTTAGCAATATGGTGTGTATGCAAAATATGAAGCTTACAGATATGTCTTTAATATTGTTCAAGAGAGTAATTAGATATATTTAATAGTTCTCGAGATATACTTGATTTTGTAAAACTTGAGATCCACCATTTTTGATTGGCTCCCATTTTTGTTAGGTAGCACTTATAAATGGCAATCTTGCATTTTTGACGCTTTTATAAGCTTACCTAACAGCCGTGAAAAGGAAAATTTGTACTTCCTAATTTTAACCATACCTGTCATACAACGGAAATCTTGAAATAGCCCGTATGCCTATTAGCTACCACTTTGAGATGTCTATCATACTTTTTCAACATCCTTATGAATATGTTTAACTACTGTAAAAAGAACACTTGGTACCCCCAAATTATACCGTTTTCTAATATCAGACCGACTAGCCCACGGACTATATTGGGATCCACGGGGTTATATGGTACTAAGGACCGAAAAGTATTTCAGCCCGATTTCTTTTTAGCATTGTATAATTACGAAAATACGCGTTTCCACGTATAAAATATTTTGTTCCAAATATTACACATTTATTTCCATGTTGTCAAAAAGCCCGTTGAGTCTCAAATAGCCCCATCTTACAGTATCAATAAAAATGACATCAATAAGAGCCCACGTACATTACGATAATGTTATAAAGACTAAGTACGAATATCGAAAAGCAGTCATAAATCATTGCATTACTTGTAGCATATCTAACATGATAGATTGACATGAAGGCATGAAGTCGATAAGCATCGTTTGACAGGCGTATAATTTAAATAGTAGTGACAAACAAAATCAGCATATTCTTCGCCCACGCCGCCGCTTCCAGTATTTTTTACCCCGATCGGTCGACGAATGGGCGGACGGACCCTCCAATTTGTTGATGTTCAGGTCCTGAGTATGATTACACAAGGATTCGTGATGATTCGCATTCAAAACCACTCAGGTGGGCGGCACGTGAACGACATCTGTGATGGTTATTGAACCCCGTATTATCATTACAATGTACATAATAATTTACCTCTGACTGACAGTCTGATGTATTTATGAGATAAGAGATTGGAATAATGGAATGTTATGAGTACTTACAAATATTGAGATAAGAAATAACTTGTTCCTATGTACGAAAATATTTGCATTGTTTTATTAGTGGCTATTTATTACTGAAGTCATTCATCCTATATCTTTTTTTTTAAATAGTCATCTATTGTTGCTTGACTACGGCATAATAGGTAAGTATAACTGTGTGTTTATGGAAATTAGGGTGACCATATTTTAGGTTGTCCGATACTTAAAGCCCAGCAAAGAATGTAAATAAATAAAGATCAATTACACATAATGTGGTAATTTGGTTTTCACCACACTGCTCGTAAACACGCTGTTTGTCCTTCAATTTCAGAGCGCAAAACTGTGTTTTAATCTCTAGAGGTTAAAGTAATTTTTTTTTAATCTTCTGGGTAGACTAAAGCAATAACTTATACGGCCTGAGAGTGCAATAAGCTTTTTGACGTTTGAACTAGACAGTACGTTCGAAAACTCAATAGTTTCAAACAGATTCATACACATGAACCTTTCATAATATTATATTCAATATGCTAAAATCCAACTTAAATACCACATTTTGTTGTAAAAGGCTTTTAATTAAAAGTTCTAAGAACATGACAAAGAAAAACAATAGGAAAATAAAATTGTTGACACTACGCAAATTTCAGAACGCATTCGAATATTTTTTTCTTTTAAAATCTAAACGAGTTCGGTGGTGTTTTGTTTTCTTTCACTCTTAATTTTCAAGTTTTCGGGTAATTGCGAGATGCGAAAGTGGGATAATTCCGAAAATCACAAAAAAATCGCCAATAACTACACGAGTCTCATTTTGGAATTATCCTGAATTTTTAAGCATTGCCACGCCAAGATAAATATTTGAGGTTATTGTTTTATTATTTGTTGACTTGTTTATTTTTTGGAAGTTGAGGACTTGCAAATAAATACCTTCTAATTTGTTATGTTTGAGTTTTATTTCGCATGTTTCCTCGCTTTAGTGTGGTGAAAAATGTTGTGTTTCACTCGGCAGCAAAGCTTGTTCAACTCTCGTGCCTTAAAACCCTCGCATCGCTCAAGATTCCATTTTATTCCATTTTAAATTCTGGAATCTCTCGCTTGCTCGGGCTTCAATATTTGCACGAGAGTTAAACAATCACTTTGCTCCCTAGTAAAACAAATAACTATTATGTTTTTGATCACGGTTTTCCGCGGACATCGGAATGTTCTCTGCTACCTTAGTCAGTCGCAGCATATTGAGCAAAAAAATGATTTCACGCTATGACAAGCAAACCAAATTCGACAGGGCTCCACGAATGAACTTGAGCACGCTGAGACTGATTATTTTAGTCTACAGATTGTTAAGGAAAGCTCAAAGCGATTTTAATGTCGCTCTTGAATCGTAGGTAATATGGATTTGTGGCTGTCAAGAAGCTCAATGGATTGTGTGTAAGATGCCTAAGAATGATTGTCTTAAGAGCAAACTAGAAAAGGTTATACAAAAAGTTTATTTTTCGGTTATTTTTGCCCAGGTTAGGTTACCCTACCCTAGTGTTTATTTTACTGATTGTTTAAACAATGATTAATACCTGCCATTCATATTTGTGACGATCTGTTACAATACAACTGTTACGTACTGATACAATATTATTATGTTTGATGCTATAGCCCTTCAGACATTGCCTCAAACAAAGGCCGAAAATCATAATTGAACGACAAACGGGTCTTAATCGTGTAAATTTACGTTTAATATTATCCTGACGTTTCGGGCATCACATTACGCACTTGATAATTGAATTCTAGGCTAGGGTTGTCACTAGGCCTACATAACACAGAGTACTCACAAGATCAATGGCTTCAAAATGGATGTTTCACCTCGCTACATTTGTAAATCTACGCCGATGAGATTATTTGTCCCCTATTTTGTTGAAACCAATATAAAGGCCGAAAATATATACCTATTACATTACGATAAGTGATAACAATGAGTTCAAGGGTGAATATCTGAGCGTTTCAAACGCCTAATTTTGGTGGCATCATTTTTGCCGATGTTTATATTCGTTACAATGTGCTACTTTGTCATTTGATGTAGGCACGGTATATATGACCTTATACAAATGACGAAGTATAACATTGAGACTTTTAGAAACTTCGGCAAAAATTATGCCACCAAAATTAGGCGGTTGAAACGCTGAGATATTTACCCTCAAAAAAATAACGTGATTTAGATACAAACTCATTGGAAACGTGGAGAGCGTCGATAGTAGGATGTTTAGGAGTCGTCATGATAGAAACCAGCTTCTGTAAGCATTAATTTAGGATTTATTAACAAGGAACGGCTGAAAGGCAGCGCGTGTATTTTTAAGTCTAAATTTATTTATTATAATTGTTATGTAAGTAAACTCGTTGAGGGATGAGTTAGCTCGTCGGAAGTGATCAGACGGGATCACGACGGGGCTTCGCGCTAACAATCCGTTAATAGAGGATCGTGTTCGTGACCCCGCCTCCTAACACTGCATTGTCTGATGTTACCATGCTTGTTAGGGTTCTTTGGTGGAGTGATAAATCAAACTGTTATATAAAGTGAGGTATTTAAATAATTAATAAATAATATATTTCGTATATAATATTTTCTTCGGTTACCGCGATAGTTACTCATGAACAAAAATATTTTACGCGTATATTAATTGATTTTAACAGCATTCCGACGTTTGGGGGAGGCCTATGTTCAGCAGTGGACGTATTTCGGCTGATATGATGATGATGATGATGACATCCCGACGGTTCGTACACTTTACAGGGTTTGTGGTCTACGGGTGACTGACAATGGAGGAAAACATTGTATATGTTATTACGTTGAATACTTATTTCTGCCAATACACCCATGGTTGCTACGGTCGTCGGCCATGTGGCACTGTCATCGAGAACAGTCATAGTAAACAATGTATCCCCAAAAAAATGGTACTCATTAAGAAACTTTACAAACGGAATTGTTTGTGAATACGCACCCTTAAGGGCCCATTAAAGCTGATAACTACAAATGTCATGCTGATCAAGATTGCACAGCATTCATAACTGTAAAAAAAGCATTCAATAAAAACTCCCTTGTCACAGGACGAGTGAGTACACCTTAACACCGACCTTATTAACATTAATGCAAATACCTAAGGAAGGTGCTAAAACTTGGAGGTGCTCTACTTAAAGCTTACTTGCTGCTTCTTAGAGTGTGATCAAAAGCGCATAGCTTTATAAGGGGTTACACATTCTCAAGAAATTTTCATATAAGATTTTAATTATATTTAGTTACTTATGATATCTAATAAGCGATGTAGCGAATAAAAACAGTATAAATTAAAATATAAAAAATCCGGCCAAGAGCATGTCGGGCCATGCTCAGTGTAGTGCTCCGTAGTTATTCAAAAACGGCTGAGCCGATTAAGTTCGAAATAGTTTTTTCTCAAACTTGCAATGAAAAAAAAATCGAAAGCGATTTTCACAGTACACAAACAAATAGGTAAGTCAAAGAACGAAACGAATCTACAAAATAATAAAAAAAAACTAATACGTCAATTTTTTTAACTATTTGTGATAATCTCTCACCCGGTGACCATTTCTTGCAAGCGTAAATTGAAATTGAAATTTTAAAGTATTCTATAAGCCCACTATTCATTATTTTTTTCATATTTTTTGGACCGACGGATCAAAATATAGAGTTCTATAGTGTGGGGTATCATTGAATAGGTATCTTAAAAAGAATAAGGGTCTTGAAAGAAACTTTTTCTAAAGATAATATTTTCGGAGATAATCGCCTAGAAAAAATAAAATTAATTGTGCGGTCAATTCAATTATTTTTCAAATGTTAATACTTCAAAACGATTGCTAGTAATGCGTATTATTTTATTACCCATTTTCGTAAAAGCCCGGGTCATGGAAACACACCGTATATTATTCAGTAGGGATAAATTCCCGGCGAGGGCATTATTTATGTATTTATTTATCACTAATATTTGTTCCTTGGTAATGCTAAAAATGAGACCAAGACCGAGACCAAGGGTTTATAACAACTTTACAACTCGCGTGGGATAAAATACATGAAAAATAAGTTTTCGGCTACACCTATCGAATCCATCCATTTAGACACAATTAGCGCACGAAGTACTATACGTATTTATTATACGTAATTGAATACAAATGACTTAAAAGTTGTAAATGTGTGCAATACTATGATTTATGATTATAATGTGGAACGATGATCTTGCGATAATCTTCGACGATATAAACCAGATAATTTTTTAAACAGAAATCCCGTGCAGTGACTTTGTTCAATAAGCGTTACCTAACTGATTGCTAGCAATTTTTTAATTCGCAATCTCTAAAAGCATGAAGTTAGTCCAGAGATTGGATTTCTGTTTTTATATGCAAGCGCTATGTTTAGAGGCGGGCTGCGATGTTTTTTGATGGGCGATAATGACCTTGATGTTGTGTCAATGGCTTTGCCTATCAATAGACTTTACCACGATTTATTCACAACTTCTTATTGTTTGAGTACTATTTACTATATTATTTACAGAACCATTTCATTTATTTTTCTCAGACATGCAATGAAATATTGTTGATATGTTCCTTATAATAGGCTGGGAGGGTCTATATCGGGTGGCAATAATGTTTTTATTTCGAAAAATTTGTCGCATAACAACTTTACGCCGAAAAATTAATGGCATAAACATTGTTGCGCATATTTTTGTTATGCCGAAATTGTTAATCCTAACTTGGTTGTTCCTAAATATCGTTTGTCCTAATGATTTTCGTGTCTAATGTGTATGTATCGAAAAATTATTGTGCATAATGGTGACGTTCCTACTATTTAATGCACTAAAAGTGATTACCTACCTTTACCTAAGTTTAAAAATATTGTTTTATTACTTATACTTAACTATTACTACATAATTCGCCCTGTTGTCCCAAGAATTTCAGTGAGCAATTTTGACCTGGGAACCGGTCGACCGCGGGGCTTCTATTTCCGCTCTAAGGGATAAAAGGTACCTAACGAACCTATTCAGGGTAAGGTAGGGGAGGTTCAGATTATTTCTTTTTTAATGCGAGCCCCCCGTCCCCCCTTTTTTGGTTTTGTAAGTATCAGGATGTGTAAACAATTGATTAAAAATACTTAAGTATTGATAGACTACGCCATTCACTCCGCCCTAGCTTCGAAACCTAACCAATCCACGTCGGTTTTACCCTGGTTTATTACTAGAACATAATTTTTAACCATTCACCCTGTTGTTCTAATGTTTTGCATGTTGTTATTAAAATGCCTTTTTGAATGAAATTTTGGACATGATAAAAGTAGGCACAGTGAAAATTGACGGTTCGAGTAGTAGGGAAAACAATATTTATTACAATATGAACATTAGGATTATTATGCTTTAGGTCATTTGACGTTCGAGTAATCAATATTAGAATAAATATGGTGTAGGTATTTTAAACGTGTATGCGCAAAATTAAGTAGGCTAAACACATAGTATGCCATGTAACATTATGCCAAACATTCTCGGCCAAAAAATTTTAGGACAATCGACGTTATGCGACACGACAGGCACCCCTCAGTACCTGATATACTATCGAGATGTCTTGCGAGTGACAAGCTACGATATCGTGATGCCAAGGTCCATAACTTTGAATAACAATATCTCCGAACTTGACAATTTTTAATCATCAGGATCCTTACAGGATTATTGCGGATAATCTAAGGAGTCACTCATTTCATTTTTCTTCCGTGTTAAAGGCCACACACTGTATGATGCAATGGAGTAAACATCTGATGAATTCATATAAGTGATTGAAATAGGCACTGAACAATTTAGCTTATGCATATAACTATCAAATTATACAATCAATCCGGAAAAAAACTCCGCTGGAGTTCGTCGGACTCATAAACTTAATGCATATTCAACTTAATGATATGCCATATACGTTTCCTACCGCTTGCCTTAACATGTTTCAGGGTTTTAATGTGATTAAACATTCAAACTCGCTAACGATTCTCATAAATATATTTTATAATTGGCTAATTGTAAGTGAAGTTTTTTAACCGGCTTCAAAAAAGAAGGAGGTTCTCAATTCGACTGAATTTTTTTTTGTTGTATGTATGTTACCCAATATCTCCGAGAATAGTGAACCGATTTTAAAATTTATTTTTGTGATCGAACGTATATTACCCCGAGATGGTCCCGTTGGCACCAAGTACTTTGGTAATTTTCATTCATTTACAAGAATTTGCATTCAGAAAGTAGGATTTGAGGAAACCAATGATGAAACAAATCGGGAATCTTGGAGAAACCGGTTGAAATCGGTTTTTTAAATTTTTAATTAGGTGATTATTGAACATGATTCAGATTCAGATTCATTTATTTCATAAAAGAGAATTACATGTTAAATTTACATCAATGTCAAAACTAACAGAATTTATTTTATGATCGTCAATAATATTCAAAAATAAAAAGAATCATCATGTCATGTCAAAGTATTTCTAATTATTTATTAGAATTATATTTACAACAATGTCGCCCATTTTCAGAGCCTAATACGTTAGTCCGCAACTAATCTAGTAATTGGAGTTCGAGGCCAACGAAACTACGACAGATGCGTTATTGTCAAATCCGTCAAAGTCTCTTATGTCATTGTCAAATAAAGTTTTCAGGATTCCACAACCTTTTTGTTATTTAATTAATTTATTTAAAATAATTCCTAATAAAAACATTACATACCTGTGTAATGTTTGTACGCCTTTTTGTTTAATATGGCTGTCACAACTAGGATTTTCTTAAAAACACATAAATACCTAAAAACTTTTCTTTTCTCTTAACTAACATTGATATGACAAAAATTTTCTTGTAAAGAACTTAAAATGATAAGAGCCAACGTTTCAAAGCCTATTTTAAAAAGAAGTTGAATTATCAGTAAACACATACGCCAGCATGCCATAATAATATTTGTTAAGACAGTAGGTATGGTTAAATTACTAAGCACTGATGGTGTTATAAAGGCCTCTCGGCTTTTATGGGAGTGTACCTACCCGATTTTTACCCAGGACTCAGGAGGATAAGTGATGAAGAAGACAAATAAAAAATAAAATACAAAAAATGCTTTCATTTTACATTTCCAAATTTCTTTCCCATAATTTTAACCCGTAATAAGGCACCCCTGCCCTATTACGGGTTAAAACTGCTTAATAATAGTATAGTATTGTACTTATACTGCTTAGTAATTTAACCATACCTACCTTTTC
>JALPQI010026505.1:0-15929 GCA_025490895.1 Thaumatotibia leucotreta | reverse complement strand
GGCAAAGTTTGTTCACACAAGCTAACAATATAAAGCACGATACTGAGCACGGAAATCGTTTTCCAGGGCAAGCAGCTTACATCAGTTCGTAACAGCAGAATTGTTTCAACTAATAATGAATATTCCGTTGGAATGACAACTGTAATCTGTACATATAAAGGTAAAGTCCTCACTTCCCTTCTTCCTCCGTGACTATGCTCTCGTCTTCACGCGAACCAGCCTATGCCAGAATATTATTTTACACACAGCCGCCGCTGAAACAAATAACTACCATACATGAGGGCGAGGGTTTTTTTAGAGGGACGGAAACTTTGATGCTTAGAGTTGCTTGCCCTGGAAAGGATTTACATGCTCTCGATACACGATGATAAGATCGTTAGCTTGTTTGAAGAGACTTTGCCTGTAAGTTTGATTAATTTCTTATGCGATCCGTTCATTGCTGATATGTCTCTGATTGCTTTTCATCGCATTTTATGTTATGTTTCGGCCGGAATCGAGTGGGCTGTCGAGTATCTGGTGTGCTCATTCATCCTTTTCCCGTTGCTGGAGCCGTAGGCTAATGTCACGGCTGCGTTACCACATTATTTTCTTCTAGCCTCCTTGTATTTTTGCAGAACCGTAGAATATCCCTGGGCGACCCCAGGGAAGAACTCATGGACGTCGACACGTCCATGAGTGAGGAGAAAGAACACCGATAAGTTGCAGGGATACCTGCCAAACACATAATGCCGCTGCGTATCTACAAAATGCATTCTACCAGAACATGCTGACAAGTTTCGTCTCTCCTGTAATGTGAACAGGCTGCTTAATTACTTATTCCCATCACCTTAAGATACCTGTTGAGGGTGTTGTTTCTCGAAATAATTCTGATCAACATCCTCAAGTAAATTTTTTCCAACTTCGTAAAGTATCGGGTTCTCCTCACGTCATTTTAGCTTGCCTGGAAGTGGTTCCCTCTTTCCACTCTCTCTCCGCTTCTATTTCTTTCAGTTTACTCAATACTCTATCACATACATCGTATGCTACGATAGATAGGCGGAGACACGCTCAAGGACTGCGTTCGCCACTTATGTAATGTAAGGGTTAGTTTCAAGATTGTAAAAATAAGCTAAGATGGTAAGGTCACGTCCTTCGCCGACCGGACAGTCATGTCGTGATAAACTATCTGTCCATGGCTACTGGAAAGAGGGAAAGAGGAAGACCGTCCACCACTTGGATGACGAATGTCCAGAGAGACTACAAATGATATAACAATTAATTATAGCAAGACGGAATGTTTTTATTAAAAATAAAGCTATCTAAATAGCGGTAAACACTTTATGTTCACATAATACCTTGTAAACTGTGTGGAAGCAATAAATGATTGAGTATTGAGTATTGAAAGCATCTCACCAACAAAAGATGCACTGAAACTGACTCAACATCTAAAGCGAACCATGCTACAAACAAACGAAGATATGGACAAGTGCCTTGCCTTATCCACAAGAAAATTGATCCCTGCGATTGGAGCTGGAAAAAAGAAGAAAGAACTTGCCTTGTCCATGTTGGCGTATGCGTAAAAACCTTTTAAATTGCACTCTTCTTTGTGTATGTGAAGGAACTTACTCCAGAATTTACTGTTTAGAATAAATCCTTGAAATATATATATACATAATATTCTTTCATTGATAGTTAGAAGTTATTATTATCAATTTGTTACCTTTTTCCTGCTTTACTCTAAGTACCTATGTCTTTTAATTTGTTTTTTTCTTAAATTATGTATTTTATTTTAATAACAACAGTATTTTTAAAACAACTAGTATTTGTATAATTAATTGGCTTTTAGTTCATATCTTTTCAGTGTAAATCAATTGCATAGTTTGGGTGCAATTAACATTTTCGAACTGGCGGGCGGGCGGATGGCGGGTGTATGGCGTTTGCCGCGGAATATAGAAAATGACATAACTTTGTTTATTTTCAACCGATTTCGATGATTTAAACTGTTTATTTTAGGATAATAGTTTAGCTACATTTATGTAGTACAACATTTTTTTCTAATACCGCTTGTTTCCTGATGAAATGTACATTGTACGAAAAGGTAAAAAAATATTTTTATTCTTTCCACGATATTTTTTTTATTTTCAGATGTACGCTATAACACAAAAAGACAAAGTTAGAGCATATTTAATAACCTTTCAATTGATACTACACACAATGGTGTATGTTGGGCGGTTGAGGAACAAATAAGCGCTTTTCAAAATTAGGCAGCAGCCATTTTGAGGACGTCATCACTGGTGACCTTGACCTTTGAGAGAGTGTCTCCCGACAGTTTTGGATACAAAATGACATATTTAACAACATACTAAAATTTGGTGCTGGTATCCGAATGTGAACTTTTCCCATACATACGTTGCCGTAATATAATGGACATGATGTGTTATCTTTTTTAGAAGGAAATATAGTGCCTTCTACATTTAACCTGAAACGAATAGGTAATAAGACTAATAAGTTTAATAAAATAACAGTGTGGAATTACAGAAAAAAGTCCAAAACATGAATTTGAGGACTTTTGACGAAATTTCGGGAAATACTGGTACCTACAACCTAGCCAAACAAGGTTTGCCAATACCAACCCGCTGAAAGTTAGGTTAGCAACTGGGAATCCGAATATAGGGTTCATTTTAAGAACATTTTATTTATTTTATTGGTAAGACAACAAAGGTTCGTCATTGTTAGCAGCTTCATTTGGTATCTTAAATTCGGATTCCATGTGTGCGTATTAGTCGAAAGCGAGTATAATGACGAAAACTAAAATAAAATATACGCAATCATGGAATTAGTAAAAAAATAGAATAATGACGAAGACTACGAAAAATTTTAATGCCAACCTGGAACATAAAATAGACCCTGATTCCCATTCCTACTTGTAAAATGTAATTGATATTACGATTGGGGGTCAGAGGCTAAGGTTTTTGTCGTGGAGATTGGGTGGCGTTTACGACAGAGAGGTCTTCACCCTCGCACCGGGACATTCCTGGTGCAAAAATTGTCAATCGCGATTCAGCGTGGCAATGCCGCGAGCGTGATGGGCACTTTTGCGCTGGGGATGACACGGGGCGGGTTATTTGACTCTTTTGGTATTGTTTGTGAATTGCAAATTGTATGTTCTTATTGAAAAAATGAACCTTAATTAAAGGTTAAAAATTTTTTTTTTTTTTTTTTTTTTATATTAGCCTGTTTCAGTGTCCCACTGCTGGGCAAAGGCCTCCCCTTTTTCTCGAAATTCGACCCTGTCGAGTGCATAATCCCGCCACTCCCCGTTAAATTTGTCCAGGTCATCCCGCCATCTCCTTTTTGGTCTGCCTCTGCTTCGACCATGTTGTAGGGACCATTCGGTAGCTACTTTCGCCCAACGTTCGGGATGCATTCGGCAGACATGCCCTGCCCAGTCCCACTTCAGTTTAGCGGCTTTCCTACCTACATCCTCAATACCGGTTTTGGAGCGCAGTTCGGTGTTTCTGATGCGATCAGTCCTGCGAACACCCAGTATGCTGCGCTCCATCGCCCGTTGGCAAACTTTGAGGCTGGTTTTTTGTGCTTCAGTAAGGGACCAAGTTTGGGCGCCATAGGTTAGGACAGGCAGGATACACATGTCTACGAGTTTGCGCTTTAGTGAAAGCGGAAGGTTGCCCTTCATTAGCGCCTTCATGGACCAGAAGCTCTTCCAGGAGTTGTTGATACGACGATCTATTTCTCTGAACTGCCTGTTATCGAAGGATACTATCTGGCCCAAGTAGATGTACTCGTCGACATTAGGGTGGTTCACGTTTGTATGAAAAAAAAAATAAATATTGTTTTTTTAATGGGGCACCCTCTTATTTTGTAACAGCTATTACGTTGATAAAATATACCAAGTTTCGTAATTTTATCTCAACTCCAAAGCGGTGCTCAATGCCTTTGAAAAATATAATATTTTATGAATCCCAAAATAAATCAATATTTTATATTTATGATTTTTATGTCAGTAATTCCTTTAATACTGTTCAAAACAGGATTTAAAAGTCATGAAGGTAAAAAATACGTTTTATTTTTATTTTTAATAAATTATTGATTCGGTTGACTTTTTGGCGAAGATTCAAATAAGCTTAAAAAATAGAAACAAAAATTAACTTCTACTTTGTTACTTAAAAATCCTTGGTTTAAACAGTCTAGAAGCAATAACTAAAATAAAAAGTTAAGAAACAGTAATTTAATTTTTTCACATTCCATACAATATAAAAAACATCAAAGGCGTTGAGCACCACTTTATAATTTAAATAAAATTATGAAAATTGGTATAATTTATCATTTTAACAGATGTAACAAAATAAGGGGGTGCCCCATGGGAAAATAAAATAAATGTTTTTTTGGACCACCCTAGTCGACATATTGTATATCCTGCCCGTCTACCGTTACCCTATGTTTCACGCTATTGGTCATGAGCTGAGTCTTGGCCCTGTTCATAGTTAAACCTACCTCAAAGCTTGCCGTGCTAAGGTCTTGAAGCATTCTCTGTAGTTGGGATGCAGTGTGAGAGAATAGGACGATATCGTCGGCAAATCGGAGATTTGTCAACGTTTTGCCGCCAACATCTATTCCTACGGACTCCCAACGTGCCGCCAACTTCCGGAATATTTCCTCTAGGGTACTGGTAAAGAGCTTTGGGGACAGCGGGTCTCCCTGTTTGACCCCTTTCTCGATACGGAATTTGGGTCCCGGAGCGTGTAGTTTTATGCATGCTGTACTATTCTGGTATATGATGCCGACGAGTTCAACATACGTTTCGTCGATATTTTGGTTGCGCATAGCGGAGAGTACAGCTGAGTGTTTGACGCTGTCAAACGCCTTGCTATAATCCACGAATGCCAGGTAAATTGGTATGTTGAACTCGTTGGATTTTTCTATGACTTGGTTGATGGTGTGAAGATGGTCTGTGGTTGAGAATCCCGGTCGAAATCCAGCTTGTTCTGGAGGTTAAAAAAAATTATATTACGAAAATAATCGTAATTTATTTATTCCCTCAAAATATAGTTATGCTAATACTAAAAATATATTTTTTGTTATTTTACCTATTATTAGTGATAAATTTGTCGGTTAGTTTATTGTCTGAGTTCTACACTGCATATTGTGTGTTGTAGGTGACCTGCAATTTATTGACAATTTTGCCGAACACAAAATTGAAATTATTTACTCGATGGTGATATTTGAGATATGCATCATGATCAGCATCGGTATTGAGGTCGTGTTGTCGGCTAACGTCATGGTCACCACTGCCTTCAGGTATGTACCCACAGCTAGTTGAGGTAACATTTACTTTAAGAGATGTACTCAGTGAGTAGGTACATCACATCCATACTATTTTTCTGTAGCCATATCATGAGTTGTCAAGTAGTTAGGTTTTACTCGACACGTAAATCATTCCATCGCACTCGCACTGTAGCCATACAATGACTTTGCAAGTATCTGTAACGTTAAGTTTTACTCGAAAGCAGCCCTATGCCGAGCTTCGCCCGACGCTTGGGAGAGACCGGTGTGTAGCGGTGCAGCGCGTGGAGGAAATAAATATCCTACATTTCACACTTGTATTATAAATCGACGCTGGAAAGGAGAAATTGGATAAGCGACACAGTGCGTACTTTACAGGAGAGGCAAAAAACCGCCGAGATTTTCGAAAAAAATCATTAAAATGAATAGGCAGGCCAAATCAAATAATTGAAGCATTATTTATGGACTTAAATATGTTTTCTATGTGATGTTTTAATTATTTAACGTATTCAAGTGTTATTTAAGGATTTACTGTCGCTTAAGCAAAATGGTCGGAAAAATTGATTCAGGTAAAATTATCTAACCAACACGTTGTAAAAGAAATAAGGAAGGTAAAAAAGTCCACCCGAGACTTACAAATAACAAATTCATCATGTTAAAATCATCTAACTGCCGATGTGGCTGATTTTATATTCGGGTAAAAATATATAAATTGAAAAGAATAGCATAAATATATCAGTAAGAAATATCCATATACTTAAAATGAGAAACTATTTTAGACTTCATAGTCAGTCATTTCAATTACAAGAGTAACATTCCGTGACTAGTAAACGAATTTACTTACACGTGAAAAAAGAAAGACACTGTTTTAGGTATTTTTATAACTTTATTCCAAAAAGTAGGTAAGTATGTGAGTAAGTAATAGTTATTGTTAAGTATTAAAAACAAAACACAAATCAAATTACTTTATTCAACAAACATTAAAATAATACAGTCTTTGAAAATCCACAACACAGGTTTCGTCAGGGGGAAACAGATACAGCTTAGCCACAGGCCTCGAAAAACAAATATATTTTGTTTTTTATTTGAGATCATTTCTCTTTATTTTAAAACATGCAAAATCAACAAGGAATACTCGTTATTGAGCCGACAATAGTTAGTACCTAACCTACCTACAAACGTGGCACTTGAAAACTATCAACTTTTAACAACTGTACCTGTTGGTATGTTTATCCACCGTACGAGTATTACGTTATGATAACACTTAAAAAATAGTTTTAGTTAGTATAGGGTAGTTTAGCCGGTTTTCGGCCAGTTTACCTAAATTTTGAATTAAAAACTGTTTTATGAATAGTGCTTTTAACAAATCCAAGTAATGACTATATTTTTAGACTAGAAATATGATTAAATTGTAATTTTTTTTTAATCTAATTTATGTCATATGATGCATAATGATTTTTTTTAATAATAAATGTCAAAAAGTGGCGATTTAGCCGGTTTTCGACAATTTTTTTTTGTTTTCGGCCGCTCAATCATCAGTTCTCGGCCACTATTTATAATTTTTAAGTGAGTCTTACTCCATAGTCTGTAGGGTTTATTTTTAAATCAAACGAAAACTATATGAACCAATAAATGTATTAGAAATATTTGGAACATTATAAGGAACTTTTATGTACTTAACTATTATTTTATTTATTGATTACTTTGTACTACGTCAGTGGTAAACAAAATGATGACTCATCTGATCGCATGTGTAACCGTAGCATATGAATTTCTTCCAAAAATCACTTAAAACTTAGTAGGAACTTCTCTTGAATAACATAAAACAAAAACAATATATAAAAATAATGAAAACATTTCGTCGCTGCTACTCAATCCCGCATTTGCTTTATGATCTGTCTTGTCAAAACCTTCTTCTGTATTATCAATAATTGGATGTTTTGAGTTTCCTTCTTTTCTGACTTTCGATTGATTTTTTTCGTTATCGCTACATTTATTTTTATCTTTTGCGTCAGTCGCTACTTTGTTGTCTGTAACTTCATTATTACCAAAGACAAACTATGAGATAAATATGGGGTTCATCCATATTTATCTCATAGTTTGTCTTTATTTGTAAACATAAATCATTCTTATCATTTAATCAATATTGTCTGCTAGAAATAGTATATTGTGGTAAATATTATTATTACCTGAAATTAAACACTTTAGAACGGGTTAAGTTGATGATGATGGTCATCATCTTAACCCTCTAAAAGGGCTGTAAAAGGAAAGGTGTCCTCGGAAAGTAGGCTCATGGTGTTAAAAAACTCGATTAAGCTGTTCTAAAGTGTCTAATTTCAATAAATAACCATCGCGAAAATAGAAGACCGTATTATTTTATTACCTGGCTAGTTATAGCTAGTTATAGATATAGCCTCTACTGGGTAAAAAAAAATATTTATTTTAAATAAAATAAAAATATTTACTTTTCGGACGCTTACGAAAAGAGGGCCGACAACGCAAAATTTGTTGGCCTGTTTCCGGCCACTCTGTCAACAGTGGCCGAGAACTCATTATTAAAATTCTGGTTTTCGGCCAAGTTATAATCAATGCGATAAATAAACGCGGTATGCAAACTAGCATTGTTAAAATTACTTTGGACATGAGATTAAATAAAAACATTACATGAATTATAAAAGTGTGGATTTTATCTGTTTCTTATCGTTTTATTTTTAAAGGCCGATAATTAACGTATGATGCGTCTGTTTTCGGCCGGCATAAATTAACAAGGCCGAAAACTAGCTTGTCATAATCCTGTTCTCGGCTGCCAAATACAAAATATTTAATAGTACGTTTTCATCAAGTATTATTTAGAATACATGTGGCCGCCAGTTAACTACATTAATTAAAATATATTAAACTTCACATTAAAACACAACATAACTCACGTATGCTTTTATTTTAGCAAATGTATGCAGTTAAGTCCTACGAAGTTGAAAGCCGTTCTCGGCCGGGTAGCCGAGAACGAAATATTTCGTGAATTTGCATTTAGCTAACGGGCCATCAAATTATTATAATTTCTACTTTATATTTCATGAGTTTTGGTCGAAATATCAATACTTTGACTAATATTCTACACATTTAAACATAAGCAATGTTATAAACATCAAAGATACAATATTTTTACCCAGCTCGAAAAAAATAGCTCGCACAATTTTTTACTTAAAATGGCGACACATCTACACAGTCTAAATTTTGTCGACGCACTGACCAGCCAATTGGAACATTATTAGGCAGCCAGTTTAAAGAGGTGTAGGTGTCAAGTGAAATTACCCGATTAAAGTGTTGTTTTGCATAGGTAGGGTAAAGAGTTCTTGTTATTTTCGTTTTACTACGTAGTGGCCGACAACCAGAAGTGGCCGGCAAACCGGCTAAACTACCCTAGTTCGTGAAATATAAATTGGTAACTTTCTACCTACATTATAGTAAAAATAAACATTCAATTTTTATTTCTCGAACTATACCTATTTTTATTTTTATTTATTAAAGTTCCAAAAACATTTTACTTAACGCAGAGTAACAAATTGACAGGACAACCCCTCTGCCAAATGTTTCTACATAACGTGACAAAGAATAAAATAGCAGACATTTATGTATGCAAATTGTTGCTATTTGACTGACATTTCATTCATGCAAGTTAGGATAAGTGACACTAGTACTTATTCTAATGTAAATTCAGGTAAAAAGGGATACCTAAGCGACAAATGGTTCATAAATACATGTAGGGGTAAAAATGGATAAACGCCAATAGTTCAGATATCATATAGTCAAGTAATATTGTCTAACCGTCTTAAATTTTAAATTAAGATAAAGGTAAAATTGTCCAAACGACATAAGAACATACAATGCAGTCAGGTAGAAATAGCTAACCCACAAGCGATGATTAGTTGTTACACAGCAAAAATATCCAAGTAAAATTTAACCTGTCATGACAAATAGGTAAAATAATCCAAGATTCATTATGTTGAGTTAAATTTTATCTAATCTCCATTTTCTTACAAGTTGTCAAAAACCAAGTCGTTTAGTAATAAAAAATGGTCGAAAGTTCTCTAAATCACCGATGGGATAAGCGACACAAAAGTTGTCAGATGGATACGAAACCTAGCTCATTCGACGCAGAAAAATTTGCCGATTCTAACGGTGTATATAACTCAATATCTTCAAAACTGTCGCTTATCCAATTTCTCCTTTCCAGCGTCGAAATATATATTGTGACGTAGATGATATTTCAGCAATTATTGTCCGCCCTGCAAATATTATTCAATATATACGTAAAAGCTTGACATAACTTACAAATTGAAGACGGTGCGGGCCGTTATTTGCTTTCAGTTGCGGCTCAGACAACAATAAAAAAAAAGAATGGTACAGAAGTCACATACTCCCCTTTATATCCACTTCACTTTTCATACCTAGGCTCATCAATCCCGCTAGGGTTGTTGTCAACTATGGCGTATGCACGAAGTGTATCAGCAGATGGTTGTTTAAATTCAACATCGATCTGTGAATTGTCGTTTTTAGCCTACCAGTGGTTTGATGAGGTAGGTAATTATCTACGGTATTACCTACTGATTCAAAATAGAAAACTATTACAAAACAATTAGGTTAGGTTAGTAGTAGGTAGTAGGTAGTAGGTAGTAGGTATCTAAGGCCCTCGATTCCCCCGATTCATAGATAGGTAGGTAACTATAAATGTAAGATCGAATTCAATAAACAGTTATTTAAATAAATAGTCTTCAGGGGAAGAGAGAGTATACCTGAATCAGTAGGTAGACTGTAGTCTGTAGACTTACCTCTCCGAAACCACTGGTAGGCATTGATAGGCTAAGAAACGCCAAATGCAGTTCAATGTTGGATTTAAACAATCATCCACATAACAGTTACGATAACTTCTTTGCCGTTGCTCCGTTATTACAAGAATTACCCGCGTGTCCGAGTGTCAAGCGGGCGGCACTCACTCTCGCACTGCCCAGGATGCTTAGCCAAGTTGCCAACCGCTAACGCTTAGTAGCTTATAGTAGTTTTCCCTCTATGTCACTCTATCATATTAGTGGGACAAAGACAGTTAGCTGCCTTCCAGTTACGATTGACGATTAAGCGTTAGCGATCGGCATTACTTGTCTAAGCACCCTGAACTGCTTTGAGATATCGTGTCCGTGAGCGGTGTCTAACTGTCTATATGTACATTTGAGCTAGCATTTTGTTCATTCTTTAAAACTGTATCTTAATCCACTATAATTATTGTCTAATTGTTCTTTCTTAGCCTAATTATTTATTCAATGCTACATCTATGTATCTAATATTTACATTTATATTATACGTCGACACTTTGATAATTCATAATGTTACATTGGAGTATTCGAGGAAAATGTATTAAATAAGAACGGCTAACAAATACAATTGGCTATGTAAAGTTTTCCGAATATATGAATATTATAATTTTCCCTAATAGCCGCCGCCTTAACTTTTTTTTCATCACACTTGCTGTCTAAGCGCGCCATTGCTTGCGCGCATAGCGGAAGTAATAGAAAAGTGAAATTCCCTAGGGAGTAATAGAAATGTCAGTACGCCATTTAATAATATTATGTCTTAAAACTTATTTTTTGGTTAGCAAGTGTGATGAAAAACATTGTATGCATCACGGTCGGTAAGCGGAATACTAACTCGAGTCATAAAAACGGCGTCGGGCTTCTAACACTCTCGTTAGTAATTCCGTACTTGCCTCCCTTGATGCACAATGTACTATTACGGTAGAGGGAATAAGTATATTTCCCACCATGTTACAACATTATGTCAAAGTGGCCCGAGATTAATTTTGCGCGTTTCTGACTGTCTGTCTGCCCGTGTTTTATATCCTGGCCACGACATTGGTGGGTCATTGTTAGTCGGAAAAACAAAAGTTGTCCACTCAGTGGTCAAAAGTTAACAGCTTGTATAAATCGTTGTTACGATTTTATTGCATAGGGCTGTAGATCGGCGAACCTAGTTGTACCGTCAACTGTTTTATCCCAAAATTAGTACAGTAATTCCTTAACTTTAGGTATGTCCACTGAAAAGACGATAACCTAAATCTGACAATGATTCTGTTCTAAGGCGACTGGCTAAGGAGAGCAGCGGCGAGCGAATTAAACAAAATCAAGACCGCTAAAGAAGCATGCCTCGATAATTCGCTGTGGGCTAAATCGCGCGCGAATTTACTTGACATTTTGCGTCCTTTGATTACGTCCCATTTGCTCAATGCCGTTTAGACAACGGTTCACTATTGGGATGCATACTAACGAATGTAATAATATAGTTACGCATAATGTCTTCTAGCCGAAATATTGACAAGGCGAATCGTATTTATGCATATTTTTTTACGCATAATATTTAAAAGCATACACATTAAAGGCATACCCGTAATAATAACTAACATCACACAGCATAAATACAAAATTGCATAATAATTATTACGCATCATTTCACGATGCATACAAATAGTTAATCCTAAAATTAGACTGGCTTGATTGATATGCTATTACAAAAACTGCAGGCGTTCTACAGTATACGGAGAATGACGGTAGATTCACATTTAGTTTTATGAATAAAAGTGACGGTGAGTAATAAAACAATATAAGCAGAATATTAAGCGATTAAGGAAAACCGATTGTTTCAACATGGCAAATCAAGTGTGTATAATCTGTATAATATATGGGAATAATAGTGAGGTCGACGGGGGTCTGCGTCGCAGACCCCCTTTTCTGCGTAGTTTAGGCGCTTCGCGCCTGGACAACACACTAACCTAACCTAACCTAATTTATCTATACTTTGAAATTTAACGCATTTCAATATTTTAGATTCAAGAGACCCGCAACAAAATAATAGAACATTCTAAAATATGTAAAATACTGAATATGTAAACATGCATGTTAATTGATTTAAAATTGATGTTAAACAAAGAAAAAGTGTTTTATTCAAATAGGGAACTAAAATTATGCTTTCCGAAATATTATGACTAGTAACCAATAGTCCAAACAGTAATATGCGTAGTATACCCTCCTGAGTCCTGGATAAAAAATGAGTACACTCGCATAAGTCAAAGTCAAAGTCAAAGTCAAACTATTCTTTATTCAAGTAAGCTTATTAATAAGCACTTTCGAATCGTCTGACATGAGAGAAAAAAATCTACTACTGGTTCAAACCCTACGCCGTTCCTGAGAAGAACCAGTAAGAAACTCAGGTGGACTTATTTTTTCAAAACAGTATAATAATACATCTTATTAAAATAACATGCATTAAAGAATGTATTACATAAAAAAAAAGATTATTATAGACATTTTTATAAAGACAGAAATAAATAAAGGATTATAATATTAAACAAAAATAATTATTATTGTACAAGTTCGCAACATTATTAAGTATCTATATCTAATACTACTAGAGATGTAACGGTCCTCTAGTTGTCAGAATAAAGAGATATTAAGATTTAGAGATGTAAAAGGTCTCTAATCGTCATGATTTTAACAATAATAATAAAATAGAAAATTAACAATTTAGTGACAATTTAGTGACAATCACAAAGCAACTATTCTTATTATTTAAAAGACAACAGCCAATACCTATTTAAATATGACATCACAGTAAAATAAACTCTAATATTAAATTAAACTAGAGATGTATATTCTCTTATGTCAATAATAGATAATTTTGGAGATGTAAAGTGTCCCCAATGTCAGTTAATAAATAATAATAATAATGATTTGGAGGTGTAAAGAATCTCCAAATGTCAATAAAAAGTAAATAAAAAGGTATATGAAACAAATGTTTCATGTCAGAAGACAGTTAAACTAAAAGTCTTGTAAACTAGTGCTACAGAATACATAATTATTATGTATCCAATAAGTCAAAATTTTGCTATATAAGGAGATAAATGGGCTCCATGGTGAAATAAATATTAAGTGTGGAGATGTAAAAGGTCTCCACGGTCAAAGAAATTAAATGCTAAGAATAAGCCGATAAAAACCGAGAGTCCTTTATAACACTATCAGCGTAAAGTCCTGGGTAAAAATCGAGTACGCTCGCATAAAAGCCGAGAGTCCTTTATAACACCATCAGTGTTGAGTCCTGAACTTTCTGCCGCTTATTTTAAGGTTTAAAATGAGTTTGTCAGATTTTTGTTGGAACAAAGTTGGTTATATACTCTAAGAGGTATACTTTAAGCATGATTTATTTTACAAATTATTTGGGCGTTATAAAGGCCTCTCGGCTTTTATGTGACCAAGATTTTATAATAAATATGGCGAATACGAGTCATTTTGTATGAAATCTGGTGTATCTTTAAAAAATAAAATAAAATATAAGGAATTGTCAAAATGCAATAATTTTTAAAAATAACAAAAATGTAGAACCATTCTGTTATTAAAACATTAAAATCTTTCTTTTAAAATCTAGTTCAATACAAAACTGTTGTAGTTAAATCAGTCTACTTCTCACATCACAATAGAATCCTCATAAAGTAACTTACTTAAGTATTTTAACAACAATTGTAATAAACCTTCTGTAACATTATATAACTAATTAAGAAATTTTAATCTACGTGTTTCAAGAAAAACGTGTTTTAAACAAGTGTGAGGACTTAATGATGCTATGAACAAAGTCCGAGAGGGCTTTACAAAGGTCAAATTAATTTAACACGTAATTGTACTTCAAACATCATATTTACAATAAATCTAGTAATTATATTATAATAAACTTGTAAACTACTCATTGAATACATAAAAAAGCAGACAAAAACAAACAGGTTTAAGCGAAAAAATAAGATTGAACTCATCTCCATCTGCGTGACGTGACATCTTGCCGGACTTTTGACGTCGCACTTAATGGATTATTCTTGTTTACTGGGCAATGGCCTTTGCTAAATAGAGATAGGTATATTTCTGATTGGATGACAACAAATGCAAACACATAGTATTCTCGCGAAAATGTAATGTGATACGTAACACGTACACGTTGAATGACCACCCACTGGAAACCGTTTCACTCATAAGGGATCTTGGTGTCATTCTGGATTCAAAACTGATACTCGACTCACATGTAGATCATATTCTAAAAAAATCATATCAAATGCTGGGTTTTGTAATGCGTGTCACCAAACCCTTTAAAATAAAAAGAAGCTTACTTTGTTTATTTCAATCCCTAGTCAGGTCTAACCTTGAGTATGCCTCAACTGTGTGGAACCCTTTTTACAATATTTACTGTGACAAAATTGAAATGGTGCAAAAGAAATTTCTGCGACGTCTTAACATTAAAATGAAGTGCCCTCGATGTTCTTATGAACAGCTCCTAGTCAAATATAATATATTATCTCTTCAGCATAGACGGTCGATAGCCGATGCTGTAATGCTGCGTGACATCTGCGTTGGTGACATTGACTGCCCACAACTCCTGTCCGCATTACACTTCCTTGCTCCCTCGAAGTCAACGAGATCTAACCACCTCTTTAGTTTACCTAAAATAAGGACCAACGCTGGGAGGCGTGCACCGTTGTATAGACTTTGCAACCGCTACAATAAATCCTTTTGTGAAATCGACCTATTCTCCAAATCTCGCGCCCAGTTTAAAGCCACTATCTTAAAACTACCACAGCCAAATTATATATAGCTTTTTATTTAATTCCATGCATATGTACGGCTTCACACAAATTAGTTTTTCCTAGTCACTGCTGCTTTGTTACTATGTTATTATTTGTAATTTAGTTTGGTTTTTGTGTTCTTAGTGAGATAAGTTCCAGGAAACATCTGTACCTATTCATTACTGTAACCTACTTTTTGTAATATTTATCCCCTATGTATGTTTCTGTATTATCTCCTTTGTGAAATAAATAAATAAACCATTGAATCTCAAAATCTCACCAATATTGCCTGATTTTAAGCGCGAAACGTTAAGGCCTTTATAACGGTCAATCGGCGTTTATTGACAACTTTAGTTTTTAGCGCTCGGTCTTTGCACATATTGTCATGATTTTGGCCGTTATAACGGACTTTGGGACTTTATTGATAACTTAATGTTTTTAGCGCTCGGCTTTTACACATGGCATGATTTTGGCCTTTATAACGGACTCAGGGACTCAGGAGGATACATTAGGCAAATATAAATTAGTCCAAGTTAAATTATTACACAACTCTAATATGCGAACAAAGTAGTATGCCGAAATAATTACTATGCGACAGTACATTTATGCTAATACAAATTATGCGAAGAAAAGTATGCCAAAATAGAATAGCCTAAAAAAGATTATGCGACCAGAAGGTATACCAAGACAACTGCGTTGTCGTGGCATGCTCACGTCAGACCGTTTTCGCCGCCCCGCTCACCACGGTCGCGTTTTCCTTAGACCAATGTCGTGGCCAGGCCGTTAAGGTTGAAGAAAATGCGGCTCTTTTGTTTTTTTTTCTATAAATTGTTAATAATCTTTTTTTAAGTGAGTTACGTGACATTTGTGCAGTTTTATGGATGAATAGAGCCTAATGCGTTCGTCCGCAATTAGTACTATGAAATAGAAAAAAAAATGTGTCAACGTCAATGTCACTCGTGTCATTCATTTTTTTTTTCTATTTCATTGTACTTGTTGG
>JALPQI010026503.1:0-14014 GCA_025490895.1 Thaumatotibia leucotreta | reverse complement strand
GACACATCTAAATTTCATTGGCTTTGACTCTTTTCAGAGACAGAAGAAGTTGCAAAATAAGGTAGTACTCGTATATGTTACCATTGCACTTTTACGGATTAAGAAAGATTTTCATAGATCTAGTCCGAAATAAGTGCTGCAAGACCCAAACCTTCGATGTAGCTCAGAAAACGGCCAAGCTAAAGAGATACTGGGCTGATCACGTCTACCAGATGCCTAATAAGTAATAGTACTAATAGTGACTTGTGTGACAAAATCACCACGGGAGTCCGAAAACTCGAATCGGGGATCTGATAGACTACGCTGGCGAAGGCGGGAAGAGTGGGACTCCTTCCTAAAGAAAATATCATCTAGATTAACAGATACCTGTAGTATTCTGCTTCCTTCTGGTCGAAAGCGCGCGCCATGGTGTGGAACACGCGCGGCGCGCACACATACACGCCGCAGTTGATGAGCGCGGACACGTACGAGGCGGGCTTCTCCACGTAGTGCGAGACCGCCTTCGTGCCGGACTCGCGGACCATGCAGCCGTAGTGCACGGACTGCTGCCGGGTCGCTTCTGTACCCATTATCATCATAATTGAAGCCTGTTGTGGCCCACTGCCTCTCTCCAACTTCTCCACTGATCCCGAGAGCTGTTTTTGACGATTCCCTTAAGGAATAGTCCAAATCATTACCGTCCCCGAGTCCTACTGCTGAGTATAGGCCTCCCCCAATTTCTCCACTGATCCCGGTCATTTAACCCCTAATTAGGCATCAGACACATCTAAATTTCATTGGCTTTGACACTTTTCAGAGACAGAAGAAGTTGCAAAATAAGGTAGTATATGTTACCATTGCACTTTTACGGATTAAGAAAGATTTCCATAGATCGTGTCCTAAATAAGTGCTGCAAGACCCAAACCTTCGATGTAGCTCAGAAAGCGGCCAAGCTAAAGAGATACTGGGCTGGTCACGTCTACCAGATGCCTAATAAGTAATAGTACTAATAGTGACTTGTGTGACAAAATCACCACGGGAGTCCGAAAACTCGAATCGAGGATCTGATAGACTACGCTGGCGAAGGAGGGAAGAGTGGGACTCCTTCCTAAAGAAAATAATCTAGATTAACAAATACCTGTAATACTCTGCCTCCTTCTGGTCGAAAGCGCGCGCCATGGTGTGGAACACGCGCGGCGCGCACACATACACGCCGCAGTTGATGAGCGCGGACACGTACGAGGCGGGCTTCTCCACGTAGTGCGAGACCGCCTTCGTGCCGGACTCGCGGACCATGCAGCCGTAGTGCACGGACTGCTGTCTGGTGGCCTCTGTACCCATTATCGTCTTATTTGAAGCCTGTTGTGTCCCACAGCTGGGGAAAGGACTCTCTCCAATTTCTCTACTGATCCTGGCCAAGCGCTGTCTTTAGCTATTGTGCTGTCTTTGGCATTTTGATGATTAGTCTGTGTCGCTTCAACGAAGCCATTTATTAATGTGACCGAAACAAACCCTTGAAATTTGCGAATTTCGAAGCGCGGTAGGGCTGCTGTAACGCTTTAGCTTGGCCGCATTCTAAGCTACATCGAGGATTTGGGTTTTGAAGCGCTTATTTCTGAGATACCAATTTGCGCTCCATGGCTCGTTAGCACACTACGAGTTTGGACTTCAAAGTGTAAGACCAGGGAAGGAACTGGACTCTTTCTTGATGGAAACACCCTCCAGCAAACCTCGACTTGCGATGTCTGAGCTTCGATGAAAGACCAAGTCTTTGGCCAAGGTGAGACCTGGAAATACATAGAAAAATGTCCTCTAGATTCTTAATACCTGTAATACTCTGCCTCCTTCTGGTCGAAAGCGCGCGCCATGGTGTGGAACACGCGCGGCGCGCACACATACACGCCGCAGTTGATGAGCGCGGACACGTACGAGGCGGGCTTCTCCACGTAGTGCGAGACCGCCTTCGTGCCGGACTCGCGGACCATGCAGCCGTAGTGCACGGACTGCTGCCGGGTCGCTTTTGTGCCCATTATCATCATAATTGAAGCCTGTTGTCCCACTGCTAGGTAAACGCTACCCCAATTTCTTCACTGGTTCCGGTCAAGCACTGGTTTTGGTCGTGCCTTTGAGAGAGTCCATTTCACTATTGCTGGCGGAGTATGTCAGATTGGTAGATTGAGTCTAAAATAAGCACTCCAACACACAAATCCTCGATGTAGCTCGTAACACGTCCAAGCTAAAGAGGAACGAAAGCCCCACCGGAAACTTCTAAGCCCCAAAATTTCGAGATCTCTCTCTGTCACTCTAATGGGGCTTCGTTGGAGTGTCATTAACAAATCCTGAAAATTTACAAATGCCGACAGAAGTGGGATGAATTGGACACTTTCTTGAAAGAAACACCCTCCAGCAAACCCCGACTTTGGATGTCGGGTTTCGGTGAAAGACTAAGTCTTTGGACATTAGAATGACAGAGACAGATCCTCGAATCGGGGATCTGATAGACTACGCTGGCGAAGGCGGGAAGAATTGGACTCCTTCCTAAAGAAAATATCATCTAGATTAACAAATACCTGTAATACTCTGCCTCCTACTGGTCGAAAGCGCGCGCCATGGTGTGGAACACGCGCGGCGCGCACACATACACGCCGCAGTTGATGAGCGCGGACACGTACGAGGCGGGCTTCTCCACGTAGTGCGAGACCGCCTTCGTGCCGGACTCGCGGACCATGCAGCCGTAGTGCACGGACTGCTGCCGGGTCGCTTCTGTACACATTATCGTCTTATTTGAAGCCTGTTGTGTCCCACTGCTAGGGAAAGGACTCTCCAATTTCTCCACTGATCCTGGCCAAGCGCTGTGTATAGCTTTTGGGCTGTCTTTGGCATTTTGATGATTAGTCTGTGTCGCTTCAACGAAGCCATTTATTAGAGTGACAGAAACAAACCCTTGAAATTTGTAGATTTCGAAGCGCGGTAGGGCTGCTGTTTCGCTTAGTTTGGCCGCATTCTAAGCTACATCGAGGATTTGGGTTTTGAAGCGCTTATTTCAGACCTACCAATTTGACTCCAATTTGCGCTCCAGGGATCGTTGGCACACTAAGAGTTTGGACTTCCAAGTGAAAGATCAAAGTCTGTAGACCAAGGTGACTGAAAGTATACATATGAAGAAAAACTAAGTCTTTGGACCAAGGTGAGAACTGGAAATACATAGAAAAATGCCCTCTAGATTCCTAAATACCTGTAATACTCTGCCTCCTTCTGGTCGAAAGCGCGCGCCATGGTGTGGAACACGCGCGGCGCGCACACATACACGCCGCAGTTGATGAGCGCGGACACGTACGAGGCGGGCTTCTCCACGTAGTGCGAGACCGCCTTCGTGCCGGACTCGCGGACCATGCAGCCGTAGTGCACGGACTGCTGCAGGGGTCGCTTCTGTACACATTATCATCATAATTGAAGCCTGTTGTGTCCCACTGCTAGGTATACGCTTCCCCCTAATTTCTTCACTGATTCCAGTCAAGCACTGTTTTTGGTCGTGCCTTTGAGAGAGTCCATCTCACTATTGCTGGCGGAGTATGTCAGATTGGTAGATTCAGTCCAAAATAAGCGCTCCAACACACAAATCCTCGATGTAGCTCGTACAACGGCCAAGCTAAAGAGGAACGAAGGCGCCACCGGAAACTTCTAAACCCCAAAATTTCGAGGATCTATCTCTGTCACTCTAATGGCCTCTCAATTTCGCCTTCGTTGGAGTGACATTGACAAATCCTCAAAATTTACTAATGCCGACAAAAGTGGGATGAACTGGACTCTTTCTTGAAGGAAACACCCTCCAGCAGACCTCGACTTTAAATGTCTGAGTTTCGGTGAAAAAGTTTCTTTAGACCAAGGTGAGAACTGGAAATACATAGGAAAATGCCCTCTAGATTCCTAAATACCTGTAATACTCTGCCTCCTTCTGGTCGAAAGCGCGCGCCATGGTGTGGAACACGCGCGGCGCGCACACATACACGCCGCAGTTGATGAGCGCGGACACGTACGAGGGCGGGCTTCTCCACGTAGTGCGAGACCGCCTTCGTGCCGGACTCGCGGACCATGCAGCCGTAGTGCACGGACTGCTGCCGGGTCGCTTCTGTACCCATTATCGTCTTATTTGTAGCCTGCTGTGTCCCACTGCTAGGTACACGCTACCCCAATTTCTTCACTGGTTCCGGTCAAGCACTGGTTTTGGTCGTGCCTTTGAGAGTCTAGTTCATTTCACTATTGCTGGCGGAGTATATCAGATTGGTAGATTGAGTCCAAAATAAGCGCTCCAAGACACAAATCCTCGATGTAGCTCGTAACACGGCTAAGCTAAAGAGGAACGAAGGCCCCACCGGAAACTTCTAAGCCCCAACATTTGGAGTATCTGTCTCTGTCACTCTATAATGGCGCCTTCGTTGGAGTGACATTGACAAATCCTGAAAATTTACAAATGCCGACAGAAGCGGGATGAATTGGACACTTGCTTGAAGGAAACACCCTCCAGCAAACCTCGACTTGCGATGTCTGAGCTTCGATGAACTGGAAACTTTAAAATCCGATGTTTTCGAGTCTCTCTGTCACTCTAATGGCGGCTTCGTTGGAGTGTCATTAACAAATCCTGAAAATTTACAAATGCCGACAGAAGTGGGATGAACTGGACAGTTTCTTGAAAGAAACACCCTCCAGCTAAAATCGACTTTGGATGTCGGGTTTCGGTGAAAGACTAAGATTTTGGATCCAGGTGAGAACTGGAAATACATAGGAAAATGCCCTCCAGATTCCTAAATACCTGTAATACTCTGCCTCCTTCTGGTCGAAAGCGCGCGCCATGGTGTGGAACACGCGCGGCGCGCACACATACACGCCGCAGTTGATGAGCGCGGACACGTACGAGGCGGGCTTCTCCACGTAGTGCGAGACCGCCTTCGTGCCGGACTCGCGGACCATGCAGCCGTAGTGCACGGACTGCTGTCTGGTGGCCTCTGTACCCATTATCGTCACCTGTGACCGAGATAGTAGCGCTTCATGTGGGTGAGCATTTGAATAAAACCTGATTCTTCCAAATCTGGATTTGCTTGGGCTTATTAGAATCAGAATCACGTAGTAGGGACAATAATTATGAGGATATATACAGTGTGTAAGTCTAATACGGGCGATCAATTAAACCAGGCATGGGATTCATTAGTATAATCATGGATTACAAGGTTTTTTACAGTAATACCCCGCTTTACGCGAGTGATGCGTTCCAGAGAAAATTGCGTAAAGCGAATTTCGCGTATGTCGGGGTCACTTAATTATGGTACTAATTTTAAAATCAAACCGCTTGTATTAGAAAATAGTTTATATTCTACTTGAACAATTACGATCTAATCTCTTTTTTTAAAGAAACCTAGCATTTTACATAAAAAAATATTAATTCTAGTTAGAAGGTAGATAAATACCGTCAGAGGTGACGTGATGTGCCGCGTGGCCCGCGCGCAATTAAACAACCAATCAGCGACATCGATTCGGCGACAAATAGGGCACTCGCGTAAAACGGGGCAATTTAGCGCGAAAATTTAAAATTCGCGTTATAGCGAATCCGCGCTAAGCGGGGTCGCGTAATGCGGGGTATTACTGTACTCTTCATTATGACCCCACAGAATTTTTTTAAGATTATCGGAGCAGCAATGTAGGTACCAACATTTGTTATTGTTGATATGGCAGTTATGTCATCTGCTTTTGAAATTAGCTGTCATCGAGTGTTTAACTCGCGTATGTTGCTCTACATTGCGCGCAGAATCATTTTGCATGGAAAGTTTTGTTGCTCTAATTTTAAGTAAAACTTATTTGAATGTACTTATTATGTCGTAAACTAACTCCCGTTAAGAGCTTCGCCCGTATTAGACTTACACCCTGTATGTGCAAGAAGGATGGTAAGATAACGCGTTTATTCGATAATTTAATAAGGCAAGAAGTGCATTCCTTTATTTTTCATCTCACACATCGTTATTACACATTTTTATGAAAGTATAAAAATAGTTACAAATAATTATATTCTTCTATAATAATCACCAAATTAAAAATTTAAAAAACCGACTTCAACCGATTTCTCAAAGATCCCCGATTTGTATCCATCATTACTTTCCTCAAACCCTACTTTCTGAATGCAAATCCTTGTAAATGAATGAAAATTACCAAAAGCGCCATACATGTACCTATAACATTTGAAGAGATCCCTCGATTTCTCCAGGATCCCATCATCAGACCCCAACTTGGTGCCAATGGGACCATCTTGGGGTAATACACGTTCGATCACAAAAAGAAATTTTAGAATCGGTTCACTATTCTCGGAGATATCAGGTAACATACATACAACAAAAAAAAAAAAAAAACAAAAAATTCAGTCGAATTGAGAACCTCCTCCTTTTTTTGAAGTCGGTTAAAAATAGTAAAAATAAATTAATGGTGCCTGTTAAAATGGTCAACTTAGTTTAAAGTTTCGATGATAAGAAGTGAACTTTACCCACCCCACCGTAATTTTCCGTAGTCAGGAATTCACAACATTATTATTGAGTTCTAAATAAAAGTTATCTCAGAACCAATGGAATAAAAACATTAAATTTTCGCGGGACAAAATAGACATTGACTCAATGACTATAATATAATATATGATATGCCCTAATTATAATTATTATAACACAAGCAACAATAGTAAAAATAACTAAAATAGGGTTAGCCTGCCTTGAAATATGCTTTTTCTTTCAAAAAATGGAAAGAAATGGAGGAGGCTTTTACACAGAAGGGATCAGAGAAACCACGCTAAAGATTTTTTAATAAAACTACACTAGGGTGGAACGGAAGGACGATCATTCCCGCTACCGACCGAGTCTACCGACCATTACGATGAATTTTCGGTATAGTACCTACCAACCAACATCGAAATATCTTTAAAAAAAAATTAACCCCTCATACAAAGTGACTGATTCGTTCGAGCTCAATAGTATCGAAAAATCAATTTTCCGTATACGTTTTCGACGTTAGTCCCATACTGAAGGTTCATCGTAATAGTTGGTAGACTCGGTCGGTAGCGGGAAGGATCGTCGTTCCGTTCCACCCTGTATATCGATTACGTGGATAATCTGCCCTGCTAAGCATAATAGCATTATCTAAAAATTAAATTTTATAGCTGACGATTCCATTTCCAAATGCTTCTATTTTTGAGATATCGCTATTTCGCTTAGCAGGGCAGTAATAACGCTTAAATAAATAATAATAAATAAACTCACCAGAGAATTAGGCCTCTCCATATGAAACTCCCACAGCTCTTTGAGTGGGAAGTCAGCGCACACATCACCATTCAACAAGAAGAATGCAGCCGGGTTCCCGGCTCTGACCTGGTCGCGAAAGTGGTATAAGCCACCCCCGGTGCCCAGCGCTGTGAACTCTTGGAGGTACCTGAAGAAAAGCTGCTGCATAAGAGATTGTGTTTTTCATGTTACAATTGTTGAAAGTGTGAGGGTGCCTGGTGAGGGCAGTTAGAAAACATTTCTGCCACTCCTACTCTTCCCGTGGGTGTCGAAAGAGTCAACTAAGTTGAAGTGTTGCTGACCATTAATATATCAAAGATCGATGACGGGCAGCAGAGTCACACAGGCGCGGATCCAGGACTTCGTTGAGGGGATAGCCATACATAAGTCCAGCGTGAGGGGGGGGCAAGTGCCCCCATTGCTCCCCCCTGGTTCCGCGCCTGGAGTCACATAATGGACACATTACTGCGATCGTCAACCCGCTTGCACGGCTTGGCGATTATGGGCATTCCTGTGCTTCTACTACTGCTATACGTAATTTAATGTAATGCTTCCATAAGTAATAGAAGAGGCCTGCGTCCAGCAGTGGACTGTTATAGACTGATGATGTGATGTGACAATTATTGGCAATAGATGACTAGGTGAATCATCAGTTAAATATCAAGCATTAGTCCATTTAATAATAGGTCTTCTTCTTTGTCCTTCCCTTTTCCCATCTACTTGGGGTCGGCTCTCCGTGATTGGGTGCGCCAGATGTTTCTGTTCTGGGTTGTCATAGGGCTTGATAGGTAGATAAGATAAATACTTTTCAACTAGACTTTGAAAAATAGTACATTGTGGATGGTAAGTACGGTATTACTAACGAGAGTGTTAGAAGTCTTTTAATGACTCGAGTTAGTATTCCGCTTACCAACCGTGATGCATACAATTGTTTTCATCACACTTGCGAGCAAAAAAAAAATTTTTAACACAAAATATTATTAAAAGACGTACTATCATTTCTATTACTCTCTAGGGAATTTCACTTTTCTATTACTCCCGCGATGCATGCATGCAATGGCACGCTTACAAAGACAGTGTGAAGATAAAAATATTTTCATCACACTTGTTGTTTAAGCGCGCCATTTTTTTGTCCGCAAGTGTGATCAAAACATTGTATGCATCACGGTCGGTAAGCGGAATACTAACTCGAGTCATTACAAGCCCTCCGCCTACGGCGTCGGGCTTCTAACATTCTTGTTAGTAATTCCGTACTTACCTCCCCTGATGTACAATGTACTATTCTTCAAGACAACTTACCTGATAGCAACAGAATATTCATTATGCATTTCTCCAACAAACTGTGCCATATTTGAAGCAGTGTAGGAGCCAATGATGAGGATCTCCCGAACCTGTGGCAGCTTGACACAGGCTGCGATGTGATGCTGTATCAGAGGCATACCGGCTATTGGGAACAGAGGCTTTGGTGTGTCCAGGGATAGAGGCCGGAAGCGAGTGCCTGAAATTTTTACATGGGTTGAAGATGAGATGTGTAGGAAACAGAATTAGCATTACATATATTAGCATACGGTATAATGCAGGTATGCTTAATACCATAATAATCAGGCACCTGTTTTACTTATAAGTGACCAAGTTGTAGCTGGGTGTTTTCACAAAATTATGGGACATATTTTATCTCCTAACAAAATCGAATGAGCTTGTGGTTCTGAGTCGAATAAGCATATTGACTAAATTCAATAACAAGGTGATCTCAACAACGGTTTGTGAAAACACCCAGCTAGTTCCATAGGGTCACTACAGGTTTACATCTGTCTTGCCTAGTTTGTGTGTATCCGTATAAAGCTACTGGGTGCTTGGACACAATAGACTAAACTCTAAATATTATGAAGCGTAATAATAAAATTTTGTTAATGATTATTGTCAGTCACATTAATTTGGCCATGTGGTGACAGCAGTAAGAATACATTTGTCACCACCCCAACTCCTCCTGCGGGTGTCATAAGAGTCTACTAAGGGATTGAAGTGTCACTGACCATTATTTTATAAAAGATTGATGATGGGCAGCAGCGTCATCATAGTGGACACATTACTGCGATCGCCAATCCGCTTGCCCATCATGGCAATTACTGGCATTTACCTCCTAATGCATATAGCATAGTTAATAGGAGAGGCCTACTTCCTGCAGTGGACTATCATAAGCTGATGCATGCATACACATTAATTTGATAGAATTGGCTTTTTTAAGTAAGGATGAGGGAGGGTGTATTCTATAATTACACATTCTGTATTTGACTGTTCAATTGATCTTAATGTATGTTCTTTTAGGGTGTATGTTTAGTGTTTTGTGCCTAGTTAATTTTCATAGCCTTTATATTTCAGAAAGGTGGTGTTACAAGTAAATGTGTTTATAGCCATAGAAGAAGATTTCTAGCTACAAATATGAAAATGAAGTGGAATTTCAAGCTGTCTTGATCCATGACGTGTACATATTATAACAATGTTATGGCTATTAGTATAGTCAAATACAAAAGCTTCGTTCTTATCATTTTACAAGCCGGTAATTATGTGATAAAGCATCTTTACCTTTCTGTGGTCCTCCTATAAGTATGACTGCTTTCAACATAGTAGAATTATCGTACAGCGGTTTTTCCATTATGCCTTCGCGACTGGTTAAGGTATAAGTTGAAATTCTAATAGTAAATTAAACTATTTTTCAAGTCGATGAAGTATGTTTACAATACACACGTCATACAAAAAAGTGTCAATGTCAAATGTAAATTACGAGTACGTTCCAAAACTGTAATACTTTGTATTTTTATAATTCTAAGCTATTTAGTGAGTCACATAATTAGATTTGGAATCTATTATCTTCCCTTTAACATACTATTGAATGAAATTACTATTAATAAATAATCAACAATGCACTTAAGTACTTGCGAACTGAAATATTCAGAAATTTGGCTTCATTCGTTTCTGAACGTACCGTTAAGTCGTTTGCTCGGGACCGCGAACACCGAAATTCGTTTTGCGGATTTCGAAGTTCGCGGTAGGGCCGCTGATTAATAAGATAATAAGTAGTTTGGCATAGTCGACTACAAAGAGATAGAGTATGTTCGGAAAGTAAAGGCGTGCGAAAATATTTTCTTCAATAGGCACTACATAGGCACAGAGGACCTACCGCGAATCACGAACGAAGTGTTGCTCCCTGTCACACTTATGTACGTATTCACGAGTGCGAGAGACAGGCAATACTTCCTTCGTGGTTCGCGATAAGGCCTCAGATCAGAGCCAGTGGTTCTTGTAGGCGTACAATGAGTAAGAAAGTAAAGCATACGTTAGGGTTTAAGTAGAGCATTCTATCCCGCTCGGTCTGTCATATTGGAGCGAGCGCGATGGCCTGTAGTCGTACCGTGAGATTTTGACGATTTTATTAAAGCGCGTTTAGGTACTTTCTCTCCGGCTCGCTCGCGCCATTATGCGAGTACCTACGAGCGGGATGGATAAGTAAACGCGCGTTAAAAACGTAGCGGTAGCTCATGGGAGGGCTACTGCGGTCCTACCGCGAAAAAATTCGTGAATTTCGAGGATTTGTCTCTCTCACTCTAATGACGCCTTTGTTTGAGTGACAGAGAAACATCCTCGAAATTTCCGAATTTCGATTTTCGCGATAGTAGGCCTGCTTTATGTATCGAGTAAAACCTAACGTTCCCGATACGTTCAAAGCCATGGTACAGCTACTGAAGGCAAGCCCGTCCACCCGTCCCGAGTCTCTGCTTCAGCAGAGTTTACGTCTGAGGTTTGAGGAGAGAGCTCATGGGGTAGGGGACTTTGGGGACACTAGGTTTTACATTAAACACTGTGCATAAACATTTAGGTAACCGGGTAACCGGGCTTTATAATTGAGTTTATCGCATACATTACGATAGGCATTAAGTCACGTGACCAACAATAATGTATTGAAATTGTCACGTGACTTTTCGCACGGATCTGTCCTTTTCATACATATGTATATTTTTCTATTCATATATTAAAAAAAATCGGCCAAATGCTAGTCGGACTCGCGCGCGAAGGGTTCCGTACCATTATCAATTTATCATACCTAGCAATTTATCAAGCACGTACGTTACATACTGAAGGGCGAATAACCTGCGTTATTCGCCCTTCAGTATGTATGGAGGGCCCCCATCCCAATTATTTGTTTTACGATATAGTATCATAATTTTGTAGCTGTTTATACAATACATATCCTTAGCAAATTTCATTGCTGTAGCATTTATAATTTCTGAGTAAATCGGCTCTGACTCTGACAGACGGACAGACGGACGGACATGACGAATCTATAAGGGTTCCGTTTTTGCCATTTTGGCCACGGAACCCTAATATAGAAAATTAAGTGGGAGTTACGTTAATTTCTGTTCTCGATTGTGATAACTCACAAATCTAAATGAAAAATACCCACACATGTGCACAATCAATATTTCGTTAGTCATGGACCACTTCTTAAGAGATAAAGAGTCTGAGTCAGTAAACCAGTGACATAATTATTATTGCAATTAGTTAAGTAGTGTGTAATTAATAAACTGTACGTGTGAAAATTTTAATAAAGGCTGCGACCATATACATATAACATGGACGTCTAATGCCAGCTCAAAAATGCCCCCAAACACAATTTGTATGATGACTGGCAAGTCAAATCAGCATCTTTTTTCGAACTGTCAAAACGATCACCACTATGGAATTTTATATGAAATACTCAAAGTGACGTCACGTTTGAGTACTGCCAAATTACCTACTCTTTTCAGTTCTTTTTAATTTATTAAATAGAAGTTCTGTACAAAAATGACTGCAATCTACATCTTGGTAATAATTTCTTCGTGTATTATGTCGTGCATAATGTTAAATAATTTATTTTAACTACAGTCATCATCCCTATTGTGCCAAGATGGGCAGGACAGCGCTTTTCTTAACACCGCGCATATTTCGGCGCAACATCTTTGACAAACGTTTATAGAATGTAGCCAATCAAAACTTTGACGGACCAATCACAATTATTTTTAAATGGTGGTTTAAGTTTTTATAGATTGATATTAGAATTCATTACCATGATGCATAGAAGAGGGGGTGACATTTGTCACCAAAAATTCAGGACCCTTTTTGAAAGGCAATTTAGTATGGCGTGCGGCTTCCATGTTTTATTTGTTCGTAGAATAAAGGTATCAAACTACTTATGAGTTTTAGAATTTTATTTTCGGCGGGCATATAACTAATATACATGACACTTGTATAAGTGCGAAAAAAATGATTTTCGAAACGAGTGACGAAAAATCAAAACACGACCAAAGGGAGTGTTTTAAATCGACACGAATCTCCTTTTCGCTCGTGTATCGTCTGACGTTTTTTCAGTACCTACAGATGACCCGCCGAAGTTTCGACCTGACAAGAAATGAACCGTTTTTTGTAGTAGGTAGTGCGTAAAAAAAGCACCATTACGTACTGAAAACGGAAAATGTAATTGTAGGTGTGTTATAGACCTCTGTACAAAACGTGAATTTATGGATGAACGAGAATTAATAAAATAAAAAACTATCTGTGAGTCCCTATAATTGGCTCCCAGGCCTACTACCGCGAAAATCGATATTAGTAAATTTCGAGGATTATTCTCTGTCACTCAAACGAAGGCGTCATTAGACTGAGAGAGACAAATCTTCGAGGTAGGGCCGCTGTATCATGTTCTTAGCCCATTGCTCTCCAAACAGGTAAACATAAACATAAATAAATAATAATAAATATCTGGGATATCTTACACAAATCGACCTAGTCCCACGGTAAGCTCAATTAAGGCTTGTGTTGTGGGTACCAGGCGACGATATATATAATAGACAGATACATACAGATACTTAAATACATAGAGACAGCCATGACCAAGGAACAAATATTTGTGATAAATAATTACACAAATAATGTCCTCGCCGGGATTCGAGCCCGGAACCTCCAGCTTCTTAGGCAGGGTCACTACCAAGTACCAACTAGGCTACGAAGGCTGACATAAGTGACTTTTTTCTGATTGTATGTACTTTGACACTCACTACGCTCATGATTCCACTTTATGAGTCATACGCACATGGCACAAATTGTACAATTTCGGTATCGTTCGCTTGTTCAGCTGACAATATCGGCAAACAATAACTTTGCATTCTTTTGTTGCTCTTGCGAAGGTTTTTGTCTTATTATAATTATTCCTTTAAGATATTGAATAAGATTGAGAAAACTTGTGTCTGTGCGAAAACATTGTTTTTTTTCAATGTTTTTTTTTTTAACAACAAGTCAAACTAAATCTAGTGATAGTGATAACCAGTGACAAGTATATACTCTGTTTGGTTAGGTGTTTAAAAAAAGGGTAAACAATCTTGCAGTACCTTTTTATTGAAAACTACGAGTAGAAAATAATTTTGAACAAATATACATAATATAACAAGGAAATACAGTGATTTGCATTGTTTTGATTCATTAAGTACCTAGTTTGGATTTTTAAATGCATTTTTCAATAAAAAGATACTGCAAGATTGTTTACGATTTTTTTGATACCTAATCAAACAGAGTATAGGTAGTGCAATTTTCAAGAGTTACACACTCGAAGATGTTATGGTCCTCGCCTCGTACTCGTAGGGCGTGTTTAAATGTGTAAACATAGCCTTACCTGTCTTTGGAGTTAGCCTACCCACTGT
>JALPQI010026502.1:0-11271 GCA_025490895.1 Thaumatotibia leucotreta | reverse complement strand
CATACTATTCGTTGTTTGGTATCATTTTCATATAAAACAGACACGAGGAATTCATTTCTGATAATAAATATGAGGATTTTCATATATAAAAAAATAATTATTGGTATAAAGGTAAAATAATCACCGTTTCTATTTTGATTGTTGCGTTATATAAGTATTACCAAATAAATATATGAAAATAAAAAAAATACTACAAGATAGCTTCTTTATTGTAGTTTTTAAAAATATATACTTTTTGGAACTTTCCATGCAAAAATAAGTTGTAAAAAAATTGCACCTGTCGCGTACCTCGAATAAAAAAGGGACGTTGCCTTGACTTATTGTTGACAGTACGTTTCTACTGCGGGAATTTAGCGATTTTGCGTAAACAAAATACTCCATACTGTCTGTTAGGGCAAATTGCATCAACCTGGGTTAACCAAGCAATCCGAGTTAAACGTTTATTTCACACGGAATTTGATAATTTATAAAGGCCATAGTCGGATTTTCATAGTAAGTCAGCCTTTAAATCAACCAGACTCTAGTATTTTTTTGTGAGTACCTCTTATGGTGAAGAATATTTCTGCTGAGTATCAACGTCCTATCGGTGACAGTTTTTGACTTATGATTTTTTTTAGTTTTTTCTTTAATGTGTTGTATCTCAGGATGTATAAAAGCGAATTGCTTCAAATTTTGAAATAATGTTCTTTATTTAGATATGCATCGAATTTAAAAAAATGAATATCGATTGTCGTATAAAAAAAAGAAAAAAAAGACCAAAAAATTTTTCATATTTTTTTTTTGTGTACCTATGAAGTAGTGACACCTCTATTTTCTTTTTCTAATTATAGACCATACATTGGCCTACTAGTTGCCTAAGTATCAAAATTTTCCAAGCGGTACTTCTTACCAAAAATCGGCAATATGTGTGGTCAAGTTCTGCATTCAATCGGTGTTTTTCAATGTAGTATACAAACTCTTCATTTATATTTGAGTTTTCTTATCAGGTTATCTTATTTAAGAGTAAATGCTAATGACAACTTAATGTCCTCATGATGCAAGCTGTTTATTTCATTATTAATCGGCCGTTTATTATTTTAACTAGCGTAATTCGATATTATTTATGAGATATTCATTAAAAATAATATATTTCTTGAATATATTACTATATACGCTAGTTGAAATGGTAAACGGCCGATTAATAATGAAATAAACAGCTTGCATCATGATGACATTAAGTTGTCATTAGCATTTACTCTTAAATAAGATAACCTGATAAGAAAACTCAAATATAAATGAAGAGTTTGTATACTACATTGAAAAACACCGATTGAATGCAGAACTTGACCACACATATTGCCGATTTTTGGTAAGAAGTACCGCTTGGAAAATTTTGATACTTAGGCAACTAGTAGGCCAATGTATGGTCTATAATTAGAAAAAGAAAATAGAGGTGTCACTACTTCATAGGTACACAAAAAAAAATATGAAAAATTTTTTGGTCTTTTTTTTTCTTTTTTTTATACGACAATCGATATTCATTTTTTTAAATTCGATGCATATCTAAATAAAGAACATTATTTAAAAATTTGAAGCAATTCGCTTTTATACATCCTGAGATACAACACATTAAAGAAAAAACAAAAAAAAATCATAAGTCAAAAACTGTCACCGATAGGACGTTGATACTCAGCAGAAATATTCTTCACCATAAGAGGTACTCACAAAAAAATACTAGAGTCTGGTTGATTTAAAGGCTGACTTACTATGAAAATCCGACTATGGCCTTTCTTATGAAGTAAGTGACTGACCCGGCACTATACAGAGGATATCCGAGACATCAGCCTATGTGATATTAGAATGGCTCTTGAACAGCTCAAAAATAACAGGGCGTCTGGGGAGACGGAATTATAGCTGAGCATCTGAAGCCAGGTGGTAAACCAATCCTTATGGCCCTTCAGAAGTTGTTCAACTCTGGAAGGGAGAACGCCTTAGACATGGAACAGAAGAATGGTGGCACTTTTCTTGAAAAAAAGTGACAACGCCTTATTGAAGAACCAGTGATCCATGATCCGTCTCACTTCCGAGCCATATTTATAAGATGTTTTCAAGAGTCATTACAAATCGTCTTGCACGCAAGCTTGATGACTTCCAGCCTCCCGAACAAGCCGGTTTCCGAATTGGCGTTTCGTAAATGTTATACAGAAGACCGAGGAATAGGTATAACCTGCCCCTCAGTTTAGCGTTTAGCGTTTGTGGACTACGATAAGGGGGGTCCATGACGTACTAATGCGGTTTAATTTAGGTCGAGAGAAAGGAACAAGGCTATACTAGTCGTGTATCACTGCCCCTTTCCCAGAACCTAAACTGAATCGCATTAGTAGTACGTCATGGTAACCCCCAAGGCCTTCTATTTGATCGAAACTCTGGACAGTACTACAGTCTCTTTAACGGTACCAAGTAGACTACCGCTATGTCGAAATGTTGAGGTGTTTGTACGAAAGCGCCACTATGTCAATCCGACTCCAAGACCAGAGCTTGAAGCATATTATACTACAGCGGGGAGTCAGGCAAGGTGGTGTCATCTCCTCTAATCTGTTTACCGCTGCACTAGAAGATGTCTTTAAGACTGGACTGGAAAAGGTGAGTATCAACATAAACAGCGAGTACCTCACTCACCTTCGATTCGCTGATGATAGGTACGGTTGTCTTGGCTGAGACCTTGGAAGATTTCAGTACGATGCTCGCTGACCTCAGTAGTGCCTTCGAGCGAGTTCGTCTTAGGACTTAGGATGAACATGGATAAGACGAAAACTCCCGTTACGATCGGAGACTAAACTCGAAGTTGTAGATGACTATAATATACCTACCCAGTTAGGAGGTCCAACTTTGAGTAAGAGGTCAACCATCGAATCCGACTAGGTTGGGCAGCGTTTGGGAAGCTACGACACATCTTTTCGTCCAATACTCCGCAGTTCTTGAAGACAAAAGTATTTGATCAGTGTGGCAACACACACTGATCAAAGATTTAAAAGAGTGATGACATACGGTACAGAAACGTTGTCGCTTCGAATGGGCCTCATAAGAAAGCTTAAAGTCACCCACAGGGCAATGGAGAGGGCTATGGTGGGAGTCTCTCTGCGAGGTCGTATTAGAAATGAGACGATCTGCAGCAGAACCAAAGTATAGCTCCATAGCTCTCCGAATCACTAAACTAAAGTGGCAGTGGGCGGGGCACATTGCACGTATAGAACCGATGGCCAATGCGGCGGCCTCGCAGGTGGGTAGGCCCCCCACAAGGTGGACAGTGAAGGTCTCAGGAGTCCGCTGGATGCGAGTGGCGCAGGACCGGTCATTGTGGCAATTTTTGGGGGAGGCCTATGTTCAGCAGTGGACGTCTTTCGGCTGATATGGTAATAATGATGATTTATGAAGTAAACGTTTAACAATTGATTGTCAAATTCCATATGAAATAAACTTTTAACGTGGGTGAACTGGGTTAGTTGTTTAGTCCGGGTTAGTGAAAATTACCTTTATCGTCTTTGGTAATGAGATCATTACCTAATGACACTTGTAAAAATGATTACCCATTCCGATTCATATGATCAGATACTATATATCATACATGTGATCAGATAGACCAGATTATATAATATACACGCGGTATACAATAATCGATAAAATCTAAAAATAGTTATTTAAAAAAAGACAATCAGAAAATATTCAATTTACTTTCATATCAATAAATATTTACAATTGTAATATGAACAATAATATATGCAAGTACAAAAATATGTATAATATATGAGCAGTTGCCGGCACAAGTCTCTTTTTTGAGATTACGCGGAGGTTTTTGTTGGAGGTACGCGTCAGGTAATTTTTTTTTTCAGTGAATTTTTGTATGAAAGACTACAAAATGTGTATATTTTTAAAAACTGCAATAAATATGCTATCTTACAGTATTTTTCAAAATTGGATAAGTTTGTTTTTTAATACTTATATGACGCTTACATTAAAATAAAAAAGGTAACTTTTTTACTTTTACTCCAAAAAATCTACATTTTTATATGAAATTGATCATTTTTATAATAAAAAATGGATTTTCCAGGTCCGTTTTACACGAAAATGATACCAAACAATGCATAGTAGGCCTTATTAATTAGTAAAAAAATATTAAACGCAACCCTTCCGTATGCACATTCACCCCCCTCTCCCCGCGCTCAGGGGGGGAATTGGTTTTCCCTCCACATCTAAAAACAACTATTTTGAGACCCTCTAGCTCTGGTTAAAATTACAAAACTGTAACTCGCAGCGCACAATTTTTCTCAACTTTGTATGGACCGTGACCCTTACTATTTAACATTAAATTAATAAAATTTTGAGGTATCTGCGGGAGACCTCACCAAAAATGTTTAATTTAGGCTGGGTATGGATATTGTTTTAATCCTGAGCACGGATTAAAATAATCGTGTATTACATGATATTTCTGTTTTTTTTTTTACGTTCGCAATTTCTAGAAGTGGAACCTATTGTGCCTTAGGAAAAAGCTTCTATTTTTAGAGCTAAACTCTTTTATTTAAGAATATTCATACCAAAAGGCTATTTGGTACTAAGGTCAATATTAAACAAAATTTATAACCTATCTTTTAAAATTATTGTCGAAATCGCATAATAATAAACGCTTGTATGTACATGCACTTATTTTGCGTTACAAAATATTACTAAACTTTACTGGATGTAATTTTGTGGAATCCCGTGGTATATCCATATTAGTCTAATGTTTGAGGTCATTCACCCCTTGTTGCACCGGGATATCCGACCACTGAGTAATATCCGCCATCGATTTTATTTGTTTGAAAATTAGAAAATTACAATAAATCATACTTTTTAAGCTGTGATGTTCGCTAAACCAAGTAAGCGAGAGTAACAAAAGAAATTCAGAAATAAAATGCTTTTGGGCGTCATAATGCATAGTTTTAGAGATATTAATATCCTTGGACTTGGACGAAATAAAAATGTTTTTTTTTTTTTCGGTATATTTTGTGCTAGTTCTCACGGAGGTACAACTACCAAAAAAAAAAAACTTATTAAGCAGAGCTCGTACGATTTCCAGCATTCTTGTTGCAATATAGTTCAATTAAGGGATATGGTGTAAGTTATTTATAAGGAGATAGTTAGTTAAGGTTCGTTATTGTCTTAAAATGTTATTACTCGTTTCAACTTAAACTGACCCTTGGATTCCTTTAAATTAACTTTTAGGGTTTGTGGTGAAATGTAGTTGAGTTAAAGGAATCCAGGGGTCAATTTTTAGCTGTAACGTGTCATAACACGTTGCAATAGAAAGATGAACCTTAACTCGATATCTTGGCTATCTCCTTTCGAATAACTTACTTCAGAATCTTCAGATCTCTTAATTGAACTACACTGCACCAGAAATGCTGAAAATCGTACGATGTCTGTTAATAAACCACAACTGGCATACATCACAGATGTCATATATACCATAGATCAAGCAAACGTATCTACTTAGCGTGTGAAATGAACTCAGTGAAATCCACTGAGTTGTCCGTCTTTGATCGCAGCTTGCAGCTTTCGGGCGTCAAATTTTGTAAGTTGAAGTGAACAAAAACATTAATAATGCCTCCTTAAGTAATATTAATTGCAAGAACACAAAAAAATATGAATACTCAAGGGCCTGAGACATATTTAAAATCATAGGCAAGTAACAACTTCAGTACAAAATCTGACACGCTCGGCCGCCATACAAATGAATGAACTTGTTTCTTCTATCCAAATCTAATTCTGTGGTATACATTTTAAAATAATTTGATATATCATGGTGCGTCATGGGATAAGTGGGGTTTCTCACCACATCGAGTCGCCAGTCGCCGTCAACCGCATCTCCACCACCCACCGCGGCCGCCTCTGCTGACGACGAAGAAAACATTCAAGCTATTGTTAAATCGTGAAACGGATGGACGTAACTAAAGACAGAGAGCTGGCGGCTTTCTAGCACAACGCATCAGTAGTGTGATACATCAGGAAATGCCGCCAGCATCCTCTAATACAGGGTGGATAGTGAGTAACCTGACTAACTTGAAAGGTGTATTCCTGACCACATTTTGAGGCTATTATGTTATGTATTTGTTAGCCGTGTGGTGACGGCAGTAAGAATACATTTATCACCACCCCAACTCCTCCTGCGGGTGTCGTAAGAATCGACTAAGGGATTGAAGTGTCACTTACCATTATTATTTAGTGGACACATTACTGCGATCGCCAATCCGCTTGCCCAGCGTGGCGATTATGGGCATTTACCTCCTAATGCGTCTATACGCATAGTTAATAGGAGAGGCCTACGTCCAGCAGTGGACTATCATAGGCTGATGATGATGATGATGATGATGATGTCATATGAACTTTTCTGGATGCGGCTTAAGGTGCATTCAGATCAAACGAGCATTCCCTATTCTATCGTGATACTATCCCCCACTCTACGAAATTCGATCGTTACACAAAACGTGATTTGTTGATTTCGTAGAGTGGGGGATAGAATAGCGAATGCTCGTTTGGTCTGATTGCACCTTTAGTTTAAGAGATAATAACATGTTTTTCAAAAAACTATTTTTATCATAAGTCACTGAAAAATGCCTGCACGATTAAAATTCTTACACTAATAGTTTTCATCTCGACATACTCACTGATTAGAGTTAGAGAAAATAAGAAAAAAAATATTCAGAAAAAAGTTTCTACTTAAAAAAATTTCAAAACCCTCAAAAAAAACTTTCTTTCCCTACAATTTATTACTGATCATGTACAAATTTTTTTTTGTTCGAATATGACATTTTACATAATTATTTTTACTTCTTTTTTCATCAAAAATGCATTGGTAAAGTCTGTTGGTATACTCACGATCACCCTGTATATTTTTTTTTAAACCAACTTCATGCAATATTTCCAAAATACCATCATCAGACCCTCAACTTGGTGCCAACAGGGCCATCTCAGTGTTATAAAGATTTTTTTTTTTTCACAATTTCACAGATATTGAGTAATGACACAAAAAACAGTTAAGTTGAGAACCTCATCCTTTTTTTACATTTTTTTTAAAAACATCGTCGGCTGACAACCATGTCTCACTATAAAAACTGTCACTACTCTCAGCAACCTCTTATGTCAGTATTGAATCAGAACTTAGATACGATCTCTATTTCAAGTAGGTATTTGTTATAGGTGAAAAACTTAAGAAAGTCACCTGTTGTACGTGTGAGTGACGTATTCGAATAGAGAACACATATTTGAAATTAGTAACACAAACAAAACAAATGCCTATTCGAACACGTCACTCACACATACAACAGGTGACTTTATTAAGTTTTTCACCTATACTTGGTTAGTTTTGGTTGTCAACCGACGATATTGAAATCAGAACTTAGATACGATCTCTATTTCAAGTAGGTATTTGTTACTTGGTTAGTTTTGGTTGTCAACCGACGATATTGAAGGTAATAACTAATAAATAGTGCTGCAAATAGCAAATATCTTGATCCTCTTACACAGATTTTCTAAAGCATTATTTTAATAAATATTACCTGCCAGCCACTCCGGTTCACTCCACCCCCCCTCCCTCTCCACCGCACCAGCCATCCCAATCTCGCCCCACATCCAACATACACGCACTTTGAGGTAAATTCAAATCTGACCCCTGAGCCATACTCATACTCGCCCGGGGCATGAATTCCATATTCGAATTGTAGTAATATAAACTAGCTCCATATTTAGGATCAAATTCTTCCAATCTCGCTTCATACTGTGGGTAATTTGACTGATAATTTTGGCTTGAATAGATATGTTGTTGTATTTTATTGTAATTATTATCAAAAAGGCAGTTATCTTGATAAGTTTCTGGACAATAGGGAGGGTAATTTACTTCATGCATGCGTTCATGCGTGGGGCATATTGAATCACGTGTGGGGTACATTTGATCATTAGAGCACAAATTGTGAGGAATGCATATTTGATCATTTATGTGGCCTATTGGATTATTTGTGGTACATATTGGATCATTTGTGGGGCAAGTTGGATCAATTGTGGGGCAAATTGGATCATGGCTGGGAGACGGTTCAGGGTTCCAGAGGCGGTGCTTCTCTGCCCAGCGCTGGATGGACCATCTTGGAGAGTAGGGGCTTCCTGGGGCCTCCAATTGAGATGAGGGTTTATCTGTTGAAACACTAATTGATTCATAGACTTTCATATTGAGCTTTTTTAATTTTGTTCATTTTCATACATACAGTGTGTGGTCTTTAACACGGGAGAAAAATGAAATGAGTGACTCCTTAGACTATCAGCAATAATCCTGTAAAGGTCCCGGTGTTTCAAAGTGGTTAAGTTCGGAGATATTGTCATTCAAAGCTATGGACCTTTAGTACTGGATCTTGGCATAACGATGTCGTAGCTTGTCAGTCGCAAGACATCTTGATAGTATACCAGGTAGGAAGTCATAACAATAATTTTGTTTGCATTTTTACACTAATTTGATACGGTTTTAAAAAAAAAATTGTACATTTTTCAATGATTCAAAAATGATAAGTTATTGATAACTTTTAATTCAAGTAAATGAACCCATAATAATGAAAAATACATGATAAAAAAAAATTACAAAAAAATTTTTTTTTTTTTAATTACAATATGTGGAAATGATTGTTGATTAATGCACCGTTTAAATTTTCACCCCGGTTGTAGGCCACACACTGTATATTATATTGAATTATGAAAAAGGAAAAATGTCCCGATATTTACATAAATTTTCTGGATTTCTTATATTTTTACCAGCATACAAAGTGTATGGAAAATGGTAAGAAAATAGGAAAAAATATAATGGGATATTTTTTGATTTTATTTTTGACAGATATATTTTATTCAGGGATGGTGAAACAGACTAAACAAAAAGCCTTCCAGCTACTTAATAAAAATAAATTCATTTCATAGTTCTCAACATGAAAGGCATAAGATCGGATTTAGCAATTTCTCTGACATGGACAAGCCACCACCACCATTTTGAGACAAGGTCGAATTTAGATATATCTCAGACCCACAGAACCAACCTTATGCCTCTCAGGTTGAGAGTTTTATATTATTTCTTTATATCTTTATCAGTATCAAGAACGTTTTCTAAGATATCCTCACCTTGCACCGGCTCATCTGACTCTGATGCTATCCCTGTTTCTGTCTCTACAAAGGCTTCATTCAGGTTCTGGCAAGCCTCCGGTTCAGCCTCTTTTACTGTTGGTTCCTCCTTTGTAGGGTTTGGTGCAATATTGTAAGTCTGATTCAGTTTTGTACTGAAAGGAAGACTAAGATTTAAGAATATAGCTAGCTAAAGGTTATCATCTTTTTCAATTTTTCCCTGTCATTAGCAGTGGTCATCCAACGTGATCCCCCTGTCATTATAATATCATCGGCCACTGCTAACGACAGGGAAAAATGGAAAAAGATGGAGGAGGCTTTTACCCATAAGGGACCACACACATAACAAGCAGAAATATTTAACATAAATACCAAGCATGACATTTCAGTGTGGACAACCAAAGCTAAAATAAAAATTAATAAAAGTAAAGGTTATCATATAGGACCCCGTAGTTGGGCATGACATCAGTACCGGCACAGGATAACCCTCAACCAGTTACATCTAAAAACTTTGCGATACAAAATTCTCATGCGACTCATTCATGCTATAATTATGTTTAAAGTGGGTTACTCACATTTTTAAGGCAAAAAAAGTATTTTTTGACTTAAAAATGGGCATAGTTATGAAATATTGAATCAAGCGACTGAAGCCTGTCATTTAATTTGAATCTTTCTGTCAAAAATTAAAGTTATTATTTTCAGTGACAGACTTCTGTTGCTTGATTCGATGTTCCATAACAATGATCAAATGTGAGCGACCCATGGTGTTAAGAACAACACGGTTTGGTCCATATATGAGGAGCTTTGTCACGCAGCCAGGGCCACTAGCTCTTGAAAAATGCTGCTCATATACGAGTCATGGTATCAGCAGGCTCATTGCTTTATAATGGAAATCCTATTTCACTAAAAATATGTTATGTACTGATATCTACAGGATAAGTAAAGAATGCCTCTAATTACACATGAAGCGAACTGCACTTGATGCCATGAAGCGAAGAATTACATATCTGTATTATTATCAGAATTATCAAATGAGATTTATGATCCGTCGGACCTAAGAGCTTCATAACCATATTACCATACCAAAGTTTGAAAACTATGTAAGTTGACTTATTCATGCACTCTCAATACTATCACTTACTTGGAAGTTTTACTCCGTCTCTTAGAATCCTTCGCTTTGCGATCCTGAGCGCAAAACTTCCAACTTTTTTGCTTTCTGTAAAATTCGAGTTTACAAATAGCTACCAAATCTGGCTTGGGAGCTTTTTTAGAGGCCATATTTTTTAATTGGGATATTAACTTTCTAATAGGATAAGAAATTCTTATTACAAATTGTGGGTTCGTGTGAACTTTATGTGTTTATTTTTGCCGGTAGACGCAGGTATTTTTTCATTATTGAGAATGCCGAATTCAACCACAGATGATGAAAATAAATATTAAAGTTTGACATTTGACAAGAAAGAGTGGCATTCAAAAAATAAAAAATAATGTACTTTTATGAGGTTAAAACCTTAAAAAATATCCTTGTTTTAATTACATAAATTGATCAAAATAGAATGATAGTGAAATAATATAAAAAATCTTCGACAGCACAAGATCTACGCCCAATTCGTTAATTTTAATTTACAGAATAATAGATCTAGAAAATATTTGTCTTCTCATATTATTTATAAAATCTATCCATTTTTGTTTGGGATTCTTATGTAATTAACTGCATAAAATAAAACAATTAGATGTTTGAATAACAATATTAATAAAATAATCAATGAAGTTGAGTAAGCCCACAGAATAAGAATAAGTAATAGGTAATCACAGATAAAATATAGGGAAGATTCCGTGTATTAAGACATACATGAACAAACTATTGTCATCCTTCACCCCATCTCAAGACGTATTCCATAAGGAAAAAGAGACAAATAAAGTAGCTCTACTTGGTCGTGAACTCCATCAACGACTCCATTTTCTTGAACAATGCTACCAACCTGACTAGATAAAATGTCATTACTATTAGTGATGTCCAGTCTTCAATCGTATACTTTTATCGTCAATAATAATATTTTTACCAAATTAGGTAGCGAATACAGTAGGAATAAACCTTATTTCCTA
>JALPQI010026501.1:0-14478 GCA_025490895.1 Thaumatotibia leucotreta | reverse complement strand
TACGCATTTGGGGTGCGAATTCTGAGGTTTTGATGATATTGTTACTTTTACAGCAATTTTGGTGCACACCTTCATCGGCCTATCTCAGTCCACTGTTGGACGTCTCTCTATTAACTAGGGTAAGTGCTCCAGTAAATGAACACTTAAGGAAATTTTCAACTTATTTTTTTTTTGTGGCTGGGAGCAATAATGAAATTTAAATATGAATGTTCTTATAGAGTAAACCACTATTGTAGTTTTCTAAAATCAATTTAATTTTGCATTAGTGCTGCACAGTTTTAAATTATAGCTAACTGTAGGTGATAAAATGGAAAATCACCAGTGAATGAACACAAAATTCTAGTAAATGAACAAATGAAACCAATGAATGAACTACCTTAAAAATAATGTATTTAAATGCAAAAAGTACTCTATTTTTAAATGGTAGTGTTGGTAATATTCGATAGTTGAATTTGAACTTTAATGAGACATAATAACTATAAATATAATTAAATGACATCAATTACAGTTCCACATTTCTGCGTATTCTGGGAAGGTTCAATTAACTCTTCCGTTACCATTGAAGAGTGACCTTATATGTCGCTTTCGTTAAAAAGTAAATTGGGCTTATTCTGCATATCAATTATAGCACTTGAATACTTCTGATTAACCAAAGATCTGTCTATGTTTGTTTCTTCAGTGGCATAAATTTGGATAATTTCGGTGATTTAAATAGCATTAATTTGAGATATTAAAACTGGCACTTGATAGTTCACTAGTTGCAACAGCTTTTAGAGGTTTGTCGAGAGATTCTTGGTCATATTGGAATATTTTATACGATTTTTTTGACCTTTCCATGTCATAAAACCAGACAAAATACAAAATAAATGATTTCGTTCATTCACTAGTTTTCGCAATCCAATTAATGAACTAACTGTGTTTGCGGTAGTTCATTAAAATTTTAATTTTATTTTTATTTTTATTTTATTATTCAAATAAGTTACACAGCATTACAGTAATAACACTAAGGCACTGTGAACTACAAAAATATATAAACAACTTAAGACTAGTTTGATTTAGGCGACGTAACGACGTGGCCCCGTTGCGTCGTCTGATCCGGCGTAGGATTCGGCAGATTGCCTCGGAACTGCCGAAACACGACGCCCTTCGGCCAGAAGTCTGCACTCGCGATGGTGTCTTGCAGCGGGCGCGGCACGCGCACCACGAACGAGCTGAAGTGCACGTAGTGGCGCGACCGCAGCTGCTGCACCCTCAGCGAGTAACCCGTCTTCCGGCGGACGTACTCCACCACATCGTTGGGCACGGCGGAATAATGCAGGCGCGACACGTAGAGCGCCTTACTCGGTGTTGCAACCGGGAGACCAGAATTAACCGTCTCGGCGGTGCCACACAGAATCTTTCGAGGCGCCCTGCGCGCCCTACTCTTCCGTTTCACCAATGTGAACCCCTCCTTGTCCACAAAGATGCCGGAGGCCTTGCCCTTATTGGGACCCGTTCCCTCAGGAGGCAAGGTGGCCCGGTTAGCGGCGACAGGCTGACCGGCGACGTCAGCGTAGTTACGCCGACGTGATTTCGCAACAGGCGGCGGCACGCGCGCGGGGCGCGCGGGCGGCGGGGCGGCGGCCGCGACACATGGAGCAGCGTCAGCAGCACGCGATCGTACAGGCTCAGCGTTTATTGCGGGCCGGCCAGCGCTCTTGAAATTTGATGCCGTCGGCCGAGTCGAGACATTCCGCAAACTATCAACTTCATCGCGTAACTCGGCAATAGTGACTTGGGCGGCTTCAAATTTCAAAATTACTTCTGCTAAGCTTGTTTTTAGGGCCACGATGTCCTGATACAAGCAGCGAACGTCGATGTTATCCGGAACATGTATCGGCAGGATAGAGGCATCCCTCGATACAAACTCCGGAATTCGCTCTCGGTACTCCTTAAGGATCTTGTTAATATCCAAAAGGGACTTCTTCCCGGTTTCATCCCCTTTTCGGTGAGGAACATACGTGCCAACGATCCCAAGGGACTGGCACAACACCTGCTTCGCTTCACAGATGTCATCCACGCTGAAACTCGATGCCCGCGAACTGAACTGGACAGCGGTTGCAGCATCCATTCCTCCCTCCTGCAGCACCTTCTCCTTCTGTTGCAGGAAGGCGAGGAAATCGTTCACGATGGGTTGACTCGGAGAGGCACTCATCGCGTCGAATCAAAAGCAGCGGCCGGGCCGCGCTAATATCGTAATAAATATGGTATATTTAATTAATCATCGATGCGTCCACGTCGCTCGGCGCATCGCGCGCAACTCTTAATATATCACTCTTAATATATCAAGTATTGTTCGAACACTGGCCCTTTGCTAGACAGCACATTTCTATTAAATGCATAGAAAACCAAATCTTATAACAACTACTAAAACATCAGATATGGAACAAACAATAAATCACGCAATTCTAGTGAATGAACTCCCCCGTTCGTTCACTAGGTTTACGCCATTTTGAGTTCTAGTTATAGAACACTGGATTAAAAGCCACTATTTGAAACGAAATCACATTAAACTATACTTTAATAGCATGATCATAACCATCCGGTTTCAAAAAAACACGCACTGTACCTGGGAGATGCACGAAACGCACACAATAACACATTAAATACAACGTAAGCTGACCTCAATCCTTATAACACCTCCATATAAAAAACAAACCGGCGCAACGTGCCCACTTTAGATCATCGCCATTTGGACACTGATGCATATGAGTAGATGTAAATGCTATCAGAACTTGTCAAATAATATTCGTACCCGAAAAAAAAATATAACGCGTAGTAGAAAGGTACAGAAAACTTATTTTACGAAAAAAACTTGTGTTTTGTTCGTTCACTGGATTTGTTCATTCACTGGAGAACTTACCCTATTATCAAACTGCGATTAGAATGGGATTCGAAAGTACTGTTGACACAACAGTATATAAGTCAGTTTAGAAACTCTAGAATATATTCATAGGTATATTCATATATTCATAGCTTAAGTGCATTGATTTACGGACAATAGATTAATTAATCACTTACTAGATACTACATCATTTATAAACAACACTTTTCTTGGTAAATGTTGTGTCAATTGTTGTGTGAACAGTACTTTCAAATCCTTTTCTGATTCCGGTTTGATAATATCGACGCTTATCACGAACAATGCTGTATTCCAAAATAGTACGCTCTTGCAATTGAAATTCTAGTGCTTCATTGTTGGAATTCAAATTACGACAAGATATTGTCTAAAGATGCAGCATTGTTCAATGTTCATCATAAGCGTTGTATGCGTATAGACGCATTAGAAGGTAGATGCCCATCTGCACCTAAATGTTAGTGATGTAGTTTTTCTCATTACACCCTGCAAATAATAAAACACTAACAGTTTTAATAATAAAAATCGCTTATTCAAAAGCTAATCTACCGTTACACTTGGACTAGCTACTACGAGAGTAATTAAGGATTAATTTTGTAATAAGAACGTTATTAACAAACATTGAGTAGCTTTGGCGTAGCAATACATTCCTTACACCGGGATTAACACGAATGTTATGGCAACCCCACATAATTAAAAAGTAAAAAGAGTGAACTACGGAATGAAATGAACGACAGCGGCCCTACCGCGAAAAACGAAATTCGTAAATTTCGAGGATTTGTCTCTCTCACTCTGACGCCTTCGTTTGAGTGACAGAAAAAATCCTCGAAATTTACGAATTTCGATTTTCGCGGTAGTAGGCCAGATGCCATTTTTACATTACAAACTTCACCGGCAATTTTGATTATTGGTGTTGGATATTTGGTGGAAGTTTTTAATTATTATATTAACAATGAGCCAAAAACGCATTAGGTCATTCAACTGGGATGAAGAAGAAAATGTAAATAAAAGATAAAATCTGCGGTAGATCGAAAAAATCTGTATTTTGATTTAAACTCATTTTCACGTAGTTCTTCCAGCGGACTTTTTCGTATCTTATAAAATTGTACATGCCTCAATAATGGCATTACGTCCCCCGCCTCATTTAACTCATACAAGTCCCTCAAATCGTCAATAAAATAATCGCAGTCCATTTTCTTTGCACAACGAATAATTCATATGCGATGCGATGGTGGCCGAAAAAAAACACAGATATCAAAAAGAAAATGTTTAAATACGACAGCTTCTCTAAGCTTACTCCGTCGCTAAACTAGGTGGTACCTAGGTTTAACTTTTAATACGAGTGTAAAGCCAGATTAGTATACTCCCTGCTAACTCTGCATTTATTAATATTGAAATTCACTAATCTTCAGTTACACCTCGAATTAAAGTTATGCCTTCTTTATTCCTTGTTTATTAATAAGACTGTAAGACATGACTGTATTGGCGGCTGGCTGGGTCGCGACCTTTTCTTATAACTATTGTAAATGACATTATTTTGAATTATTTACTTTTTTGACATGTTTATATTTTCCCTAGAGTCTGCCTTTGTATCTTGTTGATATAACATTATAAAGTGTGTTGAAATATAGTTTTTATTTCCCAATTTTCCCATATCCATTTATCCTCATACAGTCCACAACTGTAGCTATCAACATGCATGGTACCTATTTATTGATCGTTACTAGAATGTTGTGTATACTTATGAAGGGCCAGTTCATCAATCATGACAAAGGTTGGCGCTACTCCAATACCAGTATAATGGAATATGAATTCTCATAAAAACAATAATACTTATGTACATACATACATACATCATCAGCATATCTAAGACGTAGACCTCTCTTATTAACTATGCGTATAATAGACGGATTAGTAAGTAAATGCCCATAATCGCAACCAATCAAACAATGTTTTAAGGGCCACCTGTTGAACACACTAATATGAAAAAAGGTCATATAGGTATTTTTCGCCGACTAACATTAAGTTCCCCCGATTTCTTCAGGATTCCATCATCAGATCTGGACGCAATGACTATGGGACCAACTAGAAGGTATATTTTCAAATAAAAAAATAATTTCCCAAATCTGGCTAAGCGTCTTCCAGTAATTGGGGAACATACTATAAAAATATTTTGAATTGTTAACATCCTCCTTTTTTTGGAGTTGGTTAAAAACAGAATTTCTAAACGTCTGATTTATTAAGCTAATGTTTTGAACGTGGTTGGCGTGCCAAATGGGCAGTTAATTGTCGACAGCTTCTGGACAATTAGAGCGAAATCCACGCGTGTCGAAGAATCGCCCGCGAGGGATGCCAAGAAAGGGCCTTAAGGCATAACCGGATCGCGGATATAAAGGCCCGGCCACAACCATTGGTCTAAGCCGTCTAAGGCGACCGGCGGTGAGCGAATTCATGAGTTGGAGCGGGATTCCGATATGGGAACCTTCTCTCGCAGGTATGGTTTAAAAGCCGCTAAGCCGTTCGCCTTAGACCAATGTCGTGATTAGAATCAAAATATTATGGCCGAACCAGCTTTACTCCGAATATAATGTCGTCAACAGGAATTTAATATACATTTTACAATGCATATGCTCAGAAAGTGCTCTTTTTAAGAGTAAACTTATGCACAGAAAGTGATTTATTTCACTCGTGTGCGGGAATGAAGTTTCATAGTACTTTTCCGCACCGCCTGCTTAGTACCTACTGCCGAGATATTAGTCTGGTTTTCCTCGCATAATGCATTGTAAAATGTTGTATGATCATGTTGAAATCATTTCATTACAATAATATACAATTCCATAAATAAATAAAGTAACAAAATAAATATTTAATATTTGTAATAAATATTTTTCATCCAGAAATTCATTAACGGCGTAATAGGCCTTTGAGATACAATACATTTTGAGGCATTTCAGAAAACGTCGCTCTGTTTCATTGTTTCTGATTGGCTCAGGTATTTTATTATATATCTTAGCACCCATTACACCGAGAGACTTGCCAGTCTTCTGCAGCCTATGCACCGGGACAGCCAGTGTTGGTTTCCTTCTAGGGAAATTACTCCTTATTGGTCTAAGGCGACCGGCGGCGAGCGAATCCATGAATTGGAGCGGGATTCCGATATGGGAACTACCTCTCGCACTTATGGTTTTCCGCTAAGCCGTTCGCCTTAGACCAATGTCGTGGCCGGGCCTTAACGAGAGTGTCAGAAACGGGGAATCTCGGATCCAAAACCATGCTGTATCTTTACTCAGAGGCCTTAAATCCGCAAATTTCGAAGTTGTCGGTAGGGCCGCAAATTGTTAGACGACGTTAAAAAGATGACAATCCCTACCTGCAATAGGACCACTGAACCGAAGAGGTACAAGTATGTTTTATTTAAAACCTTAATGTACAAAAGGCGAACTGAATGCCAAAAGGCATTCTCTACCAGTCAACCTTAAGGCAAAGCAGAGAGTTGTGGGCGGTGCTACACAAAATTACTTACTACTTACTATTAATGAAACCATTTTCTCTGAGTTCTCTCTCTCTATCTCTTTTCTGTTGTTTTATTTTATTTCACGTAGCTGTTTTGTACCTACCTAACTTATACTAAGACTTTAACTTAACTTTTTTCGGTTTCTTGCCAAATGGTAATATTGTGTACGTTAGTTTAATTTGTAAACTTAACTATCTATGTATTTCTCGGTGAGAACTGCTGAGGAGCTAAGTGCATGTTTCATACTATAAGTTATTTTAGTTTTAGTTTTATTCAAAATTATGTACACTTAACTCTCCAATAAATAAATAAGAATACATTTGTCACCACCCCAACTCCTCCTGCGGGTAACGTAAGAGTCGACTAAGGGATTCAAGTGTCACTGACCGTATTTGACTAAAGATTGATGATGGGCAGCAGCGTCATCAAAGTGGACACATTACTGCGATCGCCAATCCACTTGCCCAGCGTGGCGATTATGGGCATTTACCTCCTAATGCGTCTATACGCATAGTTAATAGGAGAGGCCTACGTCCAGCAGTGGACTATCATAGGCTGATGATGATGATGATGATGAATACACAAATTATCGAATGCTTGAAATTGCATAAAGTGTTATTTTGTTAACAATGTTTCTATGTTACCTACTTAATTTCGTTTGGCAGGATTCCAGGCTACCATGATCTCAAATGTGATTCAGTTTAGGTTTTGTTCGTCAGTTTTTTCAGTTACTCTAAAGAACTGACACATTGCGATTCAAATTAGGTCCTAAACTGAATCTCATTAGTGGATCGTGATAGCCCCTGGCAATAAACAATTTGCGATTTTTCAAACAAAAGCAAGCCAAGAAAACGCTTACCCTTTTCACTTACGCCAAATCTTGAACAGAATATCTCAGCTAACCATGTAACCCCTTAGCACGCGTCTTAATCACGCTTTACGAGCCAATGCGCCCTCAAGTGCCGTCTGGTTACTGTGACTTGTGTTATGGCTTGATAATTACTCACCATACCAAATACCAGCAAATGTTAGAATTATAACTAAAGGTGCATTCAGACCAAACGAGCATTCGCTATTCTATCCCCCACTCTACGAAATGAACGAATCATGTTTTGTGAAACGATCGAATTTCGTAGAGTAGAGGTTAGAATAGCAAATGCTCGTTTGGTCTGAATGCACATTAAGGTGAGACATATTTAAATATTTAGCAAACGGGCTACTCACGTAATTTAAGTCGATAATTGCTCAATAATTCTCTAAATGGATCGAAACATGTCGAGCAATTATTGACTTAAATTACGTGAGTAACTCGTTTGCTAAATGTTTAAACCAGCAAATTAGTTGAAGAAAATTAGCTTTTTGAACGGCATAATTAATATAGAACTTTTATTGATTGGGATGTGTAGGTTATAGATTGAAGTTTATTTCCAACAACCCTCCCCCTCCCTCCCCACCCCGCTTCACCCCCTCGCGCTCTCGGAAAGGTCTTGAAATGCAGTTATTGACTAATACTAAGAAAACTATTTGAGATACAGAAAAAAGGTGAAGGAATGAAATAATCCTCAATAAATTCTCTATCGATTATTGATACACAATAAAACGATATCTCTTATATTTTTTGTGCAATTCATCATCAAAACTGATTATTTATTATTATTTATAGTATGTCGGACTTTTTCATAAAAATATTTATATTATTGCAAAAATACGTCGTTAATATTTATTGCAAGGGAAAGAATAGAGTTTTATCTTTCAAACAAGGTATAATTTGTTTCAAAACTAGTAAATTTGACATAGCTATGATGCTTTGATTTTTTTTATGATTATAATTATATAATACGTACTAGGTACTAATTCTCATACGTAGCAATTTATTGCGCAAGTACGTATGCTTTACTTAAATTAATGTAATGAAAGTACATCATGCGTATTTATATTAATCAAATTACGGATAACCCTTTCGTATTTTTAAACACTCCGCGCGACATGTTTCGGGGAACATAGGTATTCATTATCAAAAGAGATTTCACTCTGTCTTCTATGTGATGTTTTTTACTAATCGTTTATTATAAGCTGCTATTTCTGAAAAATGTTGTTAAATAAAACAAAAAAATAATTAAAACTAATTTGGTTTATCTTCTTTTAAACATCTACTGTCTAATACATTTGGTCGTCCGACTCCAGATCGACTTTATTCACACAACTCTGTCCTCTACAATTTGTACACATCGTAGTGCATCTCAAGCCGGCTTTTACGCAGGTACATCGCTATCCACAGCCTTTTTTACAGTTGCACGTTATTAATTTTAAAATAAAGGCTGGTGCTGGCGACTCACTATTTAAAATAGGACATAAGCAGTAAGATTTTTTTTCCAGCCCCATTCTTCGGGGGGTAAAACGTTGTTCTTCCAACTTTGCACCTGGTGATATGTGCGCCGAGAATGATGGGAAGCAGCAGCTGATGTTGGTGGCAATTTTGATAAAAGAACTGCATTTTTAGCCTGTCCCACTAATTTGTTGAAACAAGCAAATCTATGATGGTTTAAATGCGTTTCTTCCGGTCTGGCTTTATATAGCGCAAGGATAAAGCGCTCGCCAGCGTTTTCGATATCTTTATGAGTTGAATTGGCATTGTTGTATATGCCTGGAATACAGTGAAGATCAATTATTATGTCTCTATCGCACTTGCATATTCGAGAGAGATGGAGAAGACGATGATGATAATGTGTGGTAGGCTCTCAGATAACCTAAACACCGCTGTTCACTCCAAAAATCGTTTATTTGGATCTCTGTCGCACTTTGAATACCGATGTTTGCGATTGTTGCGTTGCATATATCTGATGAGTGATGACAGTGAATTTTCAACATGACATAACAACGTTAAATTAAGGAATTTTAAAACAAATGATACCTTATTTTAAAGAGAATATTATATTCTTTAAGCTGGTTTTCCCTATGTTGACGATAAAAGCAGCATTGCCTGAACATACTGAACTCAAAGAAAAAAAGCATTAAATATTTAAAAAATCTATTTTTTTACGGTAAATTGTGAAAATACTATAAGTAATACCATCTTAATGTGTAGACAAAATCAATAGTACATTAATTAAGGATTATTTCATACCTTTACACTTTTTCTGTAACTGGAATAGTTTTCAAAAAATTTGACAAAAACCGCTTTTTAAGACATTTCCGGGGGTGCGGAGGGGTGAAGCGGGAGGGGGAGAGGGGGGGGAGGGTTCATGAAAATAAACTTCAATCTAGAGCCTACACATCCCCATCATTAAAAGTTCTATATTAATTATGCCGAATTTTTCATACATTCCAATCTAGAATGATTCAACTAAATGTCTTGAGAATGTTTACTCTTGTCATACTAGTGCGTGGGAAGGGTGTTTTTCGAAATGGGATTTTCGAAATTTCAGCTCATAAAGGTCTTGGTGTTATTAAGATTGAAGCAAGTTTGCATTTTTTTTAATCTTTAGAATTAAGATGGGAGAAGCGCAGAGCGTCCGACCGCTGGACCGGGTGGACGATATTCGGAAGAATACGGGTTACTTTTGGAAGAGGTTAGTTTAGGACCGGGACCAGTGGCGTACAAGAAGAGAGGCCTATGCTCGGCAGTGGGTGAGTAACGGCCGAATGTGATAAATTTTTAAACATCTATTTATAGGTACCAGACAACTGTATGAGAAAGTAACTAAGGCTAGTGTCATGGCCTGATAATTACTTACTGTACAGTCAAGTGCAAAAATAAGTATCGAAAGAATCCGTTCATAAATATGTTACGACGTTCTTATTACACAGAATTAGAGTGCACTAGGACATATTTTTGAACGTTTTTGTATACCCCTTATTTTGTCTTCGACTGTACCACATGACCGCAAATTTCTGGATAATGTAGACTGTTATTGCGTCGAAAGGTTTTTGGGAACGGGATTTACAAACTTCCAACTCAAAAACAGGTATTAGTAAGATTAAACCAGGTTTACAACAATTATTCTAAAACAGGGAAAGTAAATGCTGCCGAAATGTATATAAAACATGTAACATTGATATAATGTAAACATAGTAATGACCCAAAACTAAGTAGGTATCTACATGAATATTGTGACTTCAAAATAAGTATACAACACTGTCAAACCCCCAGATAGTAAACAGCAACACACATAATAAACAAGTTCAATGACCCAAGGCCCAAACTTACAACTCAAAAACAGGCATCAGTAAGATTGAATAATTATGATAATTATTCTAAAGTACGAAAAGAAAGTGCTAAAATGTATGTAATATATTTAACATTGAAATAATACAAACCCAATAATGACTCAAATCTACAGTTTTATGGTATGTGGCAATGGTAATATGTACATATTCATCATCATCATCAGCCAATTGACGTCCACTGCTGGACATAGGCCTCCCCCAGAGAGTTCCACAAAGATCGGTCGTGAGCTGTCCGCATCCATTGGACACCCGCAACCTTTACCAGGTCGTCGCTCCATCTTGTGGGGGGCCTTTCCACGCTGCGCCGTCCAGTGCGTGGTCGCCTCTCGAGAACACGCCGACCCCACCGGTCATCGGTCCTCCGGGCAATATGGCCAGCCCACTGCCACTTCAACCTGGCGATTCTTCGGGCTATGTCAGTCACTTTCGTTCTTCTGCGGATCTCGTCATTCCTGATGCGATCTCGCAGAGAAACCCCGAGCATTGCCCTCTCCATCGCTCGTTGAGTGACTCTGAGCCTCCTAATGAGTCCCATAGTGAACGACCACGTTTCAGATCCGTAAGTAATCACTGGCAACACACACTGGTCGAAGACTTTCGACTTGAGACACTGCGGTATATTGGACGAGAAGATATTGCGTACTATGCGTAGTCTCCCGAACGCCGCCCAACCAAGTCTGATTCGACGATGTACTTGTACATATTGTAACTTCAAAATAAGCGTCTAGAGCGTCCAAAAATATCTGAACACGCCTTTATTGTCATAACAATAGAAGCGTGCTCAGATATTTTAATGCTCTTCGGACGCTACGATCTATCTGATGGCGACTGTACAACACTATCTAACTCACAGAAAGTAAACAGCAACGCACACAGTAAACAAGTACGTGTACACACGCACGTATTGAAATCTGCGATGATCCGATAGCGTCGGATAAGTAAATGAGAGGACGCTCCCAGGGGACCGGACAGGGGTGCTGTGGAGACGAACTAAGGATCGAATAAAAAAGGTGTACGCGATAAATTATTGCCTTTTAAAAACAGTCCTGTAGGCTTGGCACATGATTGGTGTGACAGTATGTCGTCGCGAGATAGACTATCCGTTTTTCTTTTATTAATATTGTTAAAAAAGCCAGGAATATTATCTCGCGGTGACATACTGTCGCACCAATCATGTGCTGAGTCTACTACTGTAATTTTGTTGACAAGCGTCCCCCCATCACTACATCACGCTTATCAATTTTTATGTTGATCGATATGAAATGAATCTGCTGTTTTGCAATTGTTGTAATTGGTCCACTGAAATTTTGATTGAATATTTTATTCGGATTCGTCAAATATGTTGTACCGATAAACAGTATCAAAAAAGCTCTAAGTCTTGCCCATCACAAGTGTAGTGTTTTGGAGGCATTTTTGGGCTCTTCCTCTTGCAATTCTTGCCCACGTTTGAACTCGCGACTCACCCCGGCTTTGCACGGATACAATACTGATACTAAAACCTTCCTCTTGCATCACTATTCATAAAAAAACGCATTAAGATCCGTTTCGTTCTGTAGTTTTAAAGATTCAAGCATACATAGGGATATAGGGCTAGAAAAAGTTACTTTAAAGCTCACTAGCTTTAAAGCTACTAAAACTTTAGAGCTCATCAGTTTCATCATTATTTAAGCCGGAAGAAATCACTGCTTCAAAAAAGCACAATGGCTTTCCTCAATAGGTAAAGGTATACCATAATCACCACGCTTAGCAGGCGTGTTTGCTATCGAAATTATAGCACCGCAATTAGAAGGATGCTGCTGCCCATCCACTGGTATGTCTGGTCGTAGTTTAAGAACATAGGTAGTTGTAGCTTAATCCAGAACTACCACAGAAATATTCATATTCGTATTCACAACGAATCTTAACGAGGTACGAGAGCTAAAACCTACACAGGTTCAAAATAAAATAAATCTTATCTTTAACAAGACTATGAAAAATATAATATTAGAGACAAGTCAACTCCATGGAATTCCTGAAACAACATCAAAGCCTCGCTACTAAATTAGACGTTTTGCAGATACTAAAAGATATTTAGCCGCCCCCACCCCGGCACTATTTTAAAGGGTTACCCCCCGCCTGGACGTAAACTCCGGCAATCTCCGGCAAATGACGAGAGTAAACTAAAAGTGCCTTCTTGTGAGGAAATGGGAAAGATCGCACTTTGGGATAGGGTTTGCTGGCCGCTGTGTAAGAATTTTTAATATGAAGAGACAAAGGAGTGTGAATTGACCCTTCTTTTTTTAATTTCATGACCAAGATAAACTACATACTAACAAGGAAGGGCACTCAACTGTACGGCTCCGATTTCAGTGATTTTTAAATAATTATGTTATTGAGTACCTAGTCAAAAATAGCAAATATTTTGTTTTAACTACCGAATTTCAACCTTTTGGAAGAAATTGTCTTTCAAAGTCCTGAAAAGTGACCAAACCCTTTAATACTTTTAGAGATTTGTTCAAATCATATTGATAAATCATTACCGATTTTATTAATTCTATAGAACATGAAAAAAATATGGACATGTATTCTGTTTTTTCACCTCTTACGAAAAATGCATGTTTGTCTTCGTACTTTCTTGTAAACGCCCGAATTTATCTTTCTGCCTGAATTAATTTCAATGTAAAGGATACCTACTGAAATTTATTTTGACAGCAATATGAATGAAACGTTTCCGTGAAATGCCGAAGGAAAAGCATTATACACTACTTACTTACATTTGTGTCATTTAAGGCGACTGTAAAAAAATAAAGTATTGAATAAAAATATTTGTCTAAAGACGAAATTAATTGTAGTTGGTTAGGAACCCGAACAGGTTCCTAACTTAAATACATTATGGCGTTTCAAAATAGTTACCCTCGCTGACCATCTTTGTACATAACAAATCCATCCAATAAATCCCTCCTAAAACCTTTGAAAACATAGCATCAAACGTGCCCCTTAAAATATTCCACTTTCCACTTCACAAGTGACACCCCGCGCCTTTGATCCGCCATCCAAATAGCGACCAATCACAGACCGTAGCATTTGATTGCTCCTGGGACTCCTAATTGTCAAATGACCTTTCGGCAAAGGCATGTTGGGCCCTTAACACTTCGCTGAGTGGCAATTTGCCCCAGTAGGTATGTACCATGTCTTGGTATTCGGATCAATGTATTTGAGGTCTGCCCTTTGCGAATGTAAATTAGACCTCCGTTTTAGTGTTTGAGGTTATTGCTTGGCCTATTTTCGGGGTTGGGAATGTAGAGAGAATTGGATATTAGCGGACATTTAATTTAAGGTACCTAGTGAAATGCTTAGTGAACTCAATTTATTTTTGGGGCTATCAGCATGACAAATTTAATTTTACTGAAAACACCTTTTCCAAATAAATTCTAGATTTGACATAAAATAAATAGTTCCAGTACTTACAAATAAATTGGGTGTAATTAATTACCTCTGCCTCGGAAAATGTATACCAACAGTTTGACTATATGGCGAACAATGTTATAGATTCTCAAATGAGGCACGTGCATAATTTGGTTTAGTGACAAAGAACAAGTTAAATATAAAACTCATTTCAGATAATATTCGATCAGCCGCTCCAAGCAACGATCCAAGATATTCAAAAGACAAATTGAATAATATATATTTGCTCTGTTTGCATACAACAAAGTAAGCTAAAGGACTGGTCGCAGTAAACTAGTCTACAAACAGCTAATACTCGTATAATTAAGATACCTGAAACAACCCATAATGTACAAGTAATTAATTGCTAATGTTACTTTTAAAAACACAACACTTTTTTTTAAGGCTAGGTAGATTA
>JALPQI010026500.1:0-17995 GCA_025490895.1 Thaumatotibia leucotreta | reverse complement strand
CTGAAATTGTTTTTTATTTCATTATATTATCACACATTGGTGCTGCTACACAAAATGGGATAAATATTATGTTTTTTCCAAGAAACAGTTAACTTTTGTAGTAACTTAATAACATGTTGGAGAAGAACCGCTATGGACAGGAAAGAGTGGAAATCTTTAGAGGAGGCCTATGCCGGAGGGCAAGACGACTATGCCGATGTCTAAAATATATATATTTATGTTATCAATTATTATTGTAGTCGTTAAGTAAAGGCTATAAAATAAAATAAAAAATAACATATTCACTGTCATAATTCACTAACACAATGTCTACTTTCTTTGTTTTTTCAAATTGGCTATCAGCAACACAAAAATAGCATTTTTTGACACCAGTTGCATACATTTGCAGCTGTACCTGTGCCTTACATTTAGCTGTAATGACTCCATTTTTCAAATAATTATCTTTGGATTTTGCTTTAGTACGGCATTTAATTTGTATGATAGCATCTTTTGGTACACCGTCAGGAGACGCCACACACTCACTTCATGTGCCTTTGATGCTGTGATACGGCCGTACCGCATCTCATACCACAAGCTGCTTCTGTTTTGCTTCCTTGTGGCTTCTTCTATGGTATTTATTGCTGCTGCAGTGAATTTTTTTTCATCAAGCCTACAATTCTGTCAACATCTACTTTAATATCTTCAGATTGATCTATCATAAAGCAGTGCAATGAGTACTGCATAATTCCAGAATGCTTATAATCAACTTGATACTTTAGCAATTTACAGTTCTCAATCTTCCTCCTTTTAGCTTCAGAAATAAATTCATTGTATAATGCTGGATCACTTGGGTCTATGAGGTATTTCCTTTTGACTCATTTGCTGCACTTTGATATACTTTAGAGTAGTCCCTACTTTCGACAAAGTCGATTTTTTCCAATAGCACTCTACAGAAGTACATGAAGGCTCCTCAGACTGACGGTGGACCCACATTAAAAAAGCAACTGCATGCTTACATCCTCCAGCTGAGGCAGCACAATCATGACACTGACAACTAATAATTTCGCAGTCACGTTCGTTTACAATCAAAGTCACATTGTATGCTTTGGCTCGTACTTTGTGCTCAGGGCACATCTTACATTTGACTGTGCACATTCCATTTTCCCGGTGTAGTTGGACATAACCAATCGCATCGTCACCATAATGGTTCTCTTGCTGACCTGTGATACAAAGGCAAAAATTAGGACAAAAAGAAATTACATTAACATAACCTAAAATTAGCTCATACAAAACCTCCGAACTTGTCCTTATTATATTTATATACAAATAAATAATTAGTATAGAGTACTTACAGTTTTTACATTTTTAAGTTCCGCAACATAGTAATCAACGTTATCTTTATGCAATCATAAATGCATCTATCTTAGGTAGGTTGCTGCTGTCCGCTCGCACAAAATTTGCCTCCATTTTCAGATACCACACGAATATTTACACCGGAAGATATAATATTTATTAGAAAAGTCTTTAGAATTAGCACAAAGATCAAATTAAACAACAATAATATCTCGAAACACGAACTACACTCTGATAAGGAAGCAATATGGAAGCAAGCAATGCATAAGCAATGTTTACTTGCAACTGACGTCACAGGAACGCTGACCAATCATAGGGCGTTGGCTGTCACAGATAATTTTTCAAAAAATATTAAATTTATTTTGGTGAAATATGCTACAAATAGGCATATTTTTTTCTAAAACTAAGTGAAATGTGGTATAAATTATGCTATTTTCTAATAGGATGACCACATTTTGGGGTATATTTTTAATGTTGTCGAATACCCTACTTTGATCCCGGATGTATAAGGCCGGCCTAAGGCTTCATCACAGTAGGTCGTCAGGCAAAAAAAAAAACGCGTCGTGTGAAACTGCTCAAATATTTTTTCTATTCAATGACAAAATTGATGCCGTCTTGAATTTTCCACGGGATGGTTTCGTTGATATTTTTTTTATTGGCGATAATGACAAAATAGAAAGTGATAATCTTAAGCATTTTCAATATTCGCAATTGCAAATTTAGCTTGTACTCACGTATTTTTTCTTCTCTTCAAAAACTTATTCAAGTTCTTCCCTCTTTACCAACTTATTTATTATTCTTCTTGTAGAACGAGGGGCCGCACATAGTGTGCCACTAAGAGGGATAGACATAGTCACTTACTACTAAGAAGATACTTGCGTGTGTGGCACTTAGTGACGTATTCAACGCATTTGTCTGGCACTTACATTTAGCATCTAATGCACACACGCACAAAAAATAGTGGCACAGTGATAAGGACGGACGATTATCGTTCCTTTTCACTTCCACTAGTAAAAAGTTTCATAAGACCATCCCTTTCGTTCTTGCTATTAGTATAACGTTGTCAAATCCATATTAATCCTACATTCATGTTGTAGAAAGATTATTAGGTAGGATTGTTTGTTGTAATTATGAAGAATTAGGTATAATTGTAATTATGAAGAAAAAATAAGTAATAAGACATAAAATATGAATTTATTTAATAATTTGTCGTCTTGGTAGGTTTTTAGTGTAATTTCATTTTGGTAAAGTAAAATATTCCAAAAAAATTAGTACGCTGTCATGAAATTGAACACAACTTTTTGAATTTGCTGCCTTTTTCTACTGAGACAGATTGCTGGACACAGTATAATCAGTCAACAATTTAAAATTTTCTCTTTACGTACCAATTCGATTATAAAAACAGGATAAACTAAGCACCCGAACTATAAAAAAAAAAACAATTTTACAATCTGGCAGCCCTGCGATAGAAATGCTTTGATGTTTTCAAAGGTAAATAATCTGGCAGCACTGGCAGTGACAGATACGACCATCGTATACAAATAACGTCGCTTATCAATCGTCAAAATCCGGTAGAATATGACAACGACCATAGTATGGAAATCAAAATGTACGATAAAATGCCGTTTGTCAAGTTAACAGCACGACCATCATAAGCCCCCTGGATACAAATATTTTATTTCACGTACCCTTCAAAATAAATCTCACGGAGGCGTTTTTAATTTGCGTGCAATTTCTTGAAGGGGGCAACTTCTCAGCGATATTGAGCATGTGGGAATCGTTGAAATTAAATTTTCTTTGTTTTCTCTGAGGCTGGTTGGTGGTGGCGTTATTAAATTTCCTTGTGTTTTTTAACGGAGCCGTATCATTAGATTGAGGGTTTCCGTCAAGAGGAAATTGTGGCGAGGGGAGCGAGCACCTAAACATATTGAAAAAATAAAATCCCGGCTACTTACACCATTGACGTGACTTAAGGTACTCTACTTTACAGTTTATGGTTAAGGCTAATATCTTGTAGTTTTAGAAAATTAGTTGTTCGTTAAACAGCCCTATAGTTTTATAACAGACAAATAAATACAGCTTTCAGCATTCGAGTTTATTAAATGTATAAATATTAGCAATACATTTAAAAGACAAGGACGTATGTCTCAATTAATTCTGTATTTAACTTACTCTGTGCTTGACGCGATTGCCTAAATAATAAAAAAATATATATTTGGCGGTATTAAATGGGTGAATCAACTTTTTCTTTCTGTTATTACCATGGTTACGGTCTCCTGAGTAACACTGGTTTTATGCAAAATTATGTCATTATATTAGTTAAATTATTCAAAAATGCATTATTCCGGTGTTAATAAAGCCCTTTCCTTAATGGGTCGCATGGACGACATTCATGTTTTCATAATTTAAATAACATAATTTTGCATAAAACCAGCGTTACTCAGGAGACTGTAACATGACTGGAGCAATAACAGACAGAAAAAAGTTAATTCACCCAAATATTTAAGCCAATTTAATCACGCATCCGACAACTAATAGACTAGCATTACTAACAAGTAAAATTTCAGATTTATTTGCCCTGGTAAGTAGAGTGACTTCCTTTACAACGCGCTCATCAACGCAGCGGAAAGACGTTTGAAGTGGTGCCGTGTAATAAGTACCTCGACTGAACTGCCAGCTTCGGGAATTTTACCTTAAATATACATATTACATTACGTGAAATTGCCCATTTTTTCCACTCTCCACCCCACCAATTAGGGTGGCTTGTGTATAAATATTGCACCGCCCTCATTAATGTGCGTGTACGTTTTAGTATATTTTTATGACTCGCCTTGGACGGCGTCGTGGGATGCAATGAATAATTAAGATGTCTTACAAGGGAAGTGGTTTTTGCGGACAAATAGGTTGTTTTTTCGGCAACGACTTACCTTGGTCGGATGGCGAGGGCATTCGATGCCGGAGGGATGCCTGAAACAAACACGTTGTCATTAGTGTCAAGATCCTTTACCAGAAAAATAAGGAACGAAATTAAGTTCCGTAAACAATTACATTGGAATTCATCGCAAAAAATATTTACAAATTCCATTAGCCGGCTTACAATCCCTGTCACTTAAACTGGAAACTTTCCCCAAATTAAAATATGACGCATTTGAATGATTAAAAAGTCCCGCTTCCGAGATTGCATTTCGACAATTAACGCATTAAGACTGTCGCTAATAAAGAGGAGCTCTTAATTAACGGGGAGAGTTAAAAATTGAGTACAAATTCGAGTAGCGAATCCCTCCATAGCCCCTCGGAGCTAGTGAATGGCCTGTAATATTTTAGTTTGGTTGAGACAAAAACGCTCAAACGCCGAGGGTCGAGCTGTCACGTAGACACAATAAGCCTTTTAATTCGATTCGTCAAGACGGCGGGACAAAGGAGCGGAGTTATCATTCAATGGGGCACTCCTACCTTTTCTTATTACTTCGCCTCGGTTTTCCTGCGAGGTGGACCGGGACACATGAGACGTTGGAAATGAAAGGAGTTGATTGAGTTAATTTGGTATGTTTTAGAAACATTGTTGATGTCTTGTAAAAATACCTAATAAAGCCTGTCTGTATAGCATTTTCGACCCTTTTCTTCTGACCCTATTTACTAATTTTTATTAAAATGCTTTTGCTGCCGCTACGCCGTAGACTATCTAATCGTAGCGTGTGGCACTTTACATCTATTAGTAGTAAATAAATATCAAAAGCTTCTCACAGTAAAAGTGACGTACCTACGTCATGTCCAATGCTTTATATGAAAAAAAAAAATGTAGTACAACAAAATAGGGAAGCGATATGATGTAGCTGTTTCTTATTAGAAATGACTCAATAAATATTAGAAATTGTGCTAATTAATTATTTCCATTTTTTCATTAAATCAGAATCTAAATGTAGAGATAAATGGGGTTCATGCCATCACGATATTTTTTATATCTAATAGAACTTTATTGAGATACTTATCTTAATCTTTTAGTACTGTTAATATTTGTTCCGATTAATGCGGTTACAGTATCACGATTCCTTGTAGTTCGTTCGATAGAAAATAAATATCATGGATTTGACATAAAGGTATTATGAACTGCGACTTATCTTTTCTTAATTATAAAATCCATATTTTCTCAACAAAACAAGGATTTTTAGGACGCCAGTAGCCAGAAGGCTGATCGCAATATAAAAAATAAAAACCCAATGCCAGTTTTTCTGTCACACTTGAAAGAGATGCTTGGGTGACATTGATAAGCTCCTTCGATCTCTCGACTTCTAGATTTCGCGATGGGGTTTCAGGAGCTAAATAAATATCCTGGTCAAACAATAGCGTGCTCCACAACTCTGCTGATCCGTGGCGTGTCCCGACTGCCGATCGGCTAGCAGCTTTATTTGTTGCCACCCCTCTTTTACAACCCCTGTCTGATGCAGTATCGAGCTTTCGTGTTAGTAACGTGATGGTGTGAAAAGGAGACGATCACTCTTAAACTGTTAACATTTAAGGCTGTGTTGTTGTCTTCGTGATTGACACTGTCCCAGTACATAACTATACAAAGTGATTTTTGGGCCATGTAGCAGGAGTGAAAAGGGTAATAGGAACGGACACGCTGAGTAACTTTCATTATGGAGAGATACTACTAATTTATCAGAAATTTGTTAGTAAATTAAGAAATATCAAGATTTCTTGGTAGTCTCCATAGTGAAACTTACTCAGCGTGCCAACCATTAGTACATGACCCAAAAATTACTCTGTATTATGTTTTAAACATTATGTGATCATTAAGATATTAGCAATAGAGAATTTTAGAACATAATTTTGAAGAACGCCGAGAACTGCTACTTTTAAATTTAACTAGCCAAAAAAAGTTTAGTTTAATAGGTATAAGTAGGTTATAGGTATATGTGCTAACCTGCCTACGACCTACTTGTACTATTTAAGAATCGATTGCACAAACCATGATTCAATATACTTACTTGCGCTCGACTGGTTCATAAGAGCTGGTATGGATTTAGTAATCAACAATTGTTGTACAATTACGTTATTTACTACTACCTACTATTTCATACTAGATCCGTGCAGTTATCCCAATCTTTGACGTAGGTGAGTTTGGAAATCCTCCTATCTGGACCATAAACTTAAAAATTAAGTTACTTTTAACGTTGACATGATTTTGCAATTAGCCTTGAAGTTTTCATTTGTACAGTACAGTACCCGTTAGGGTCTCCCTTATATTGCGATTTTAAAATTGAACTACGCATAGGTACCATTTAAATATTTTGATAATAGCCCATATACACACCCTAAAAAAAAATTGGCTCATTCCTGTAACAGAAACCCGTGCCGATTTTTACCTGAAATTATAAAACTTAATAAATTACTTACTACGAAAAATGTTGGTCAGACTGCAAGTTGATAATAAAAATATAAATTGTTTTTCTGTTCTTAGCAAGTAGTTTTTATGAAAGAATGTTTATGAGGCATTAGTGTAATTTAATGTGATGAAAAACAGTACAGAATTTTTTTTTCACATGTATTATTATAAGAAAATCGCATGAAAGTCGGTACGGGTAGCAGTTACAGGAATGAACTGAAATTATTCATACAGAGTGTTTTGAGGTAAAATAAGCCGATTTTGCTTTATTAATTTCTAAAAGTCATAAAATAAGGAACAACCCAGTACCCATATCAAGCAAAATAAAAATAGCTAAACGACATAATTATTTTCCTCAACCGTAAATTTTAAGTGAAGCCGCTGAAATTCATGGTTTGTTTGAAGGTCGATCTTAGAATACATCGACTCATACAGTAGACAAAATGATCGTTCGAGGATTTTTCACAACCCAAAATGTTTGTGGAGTGGCCATAAAAACCGTGTTGGAGGGAGGGTGTTACAGGCAGGCCTAGCCAAGATCACATCCTGCAATCATATGCGATAAGCGATAAGTCACGTGACCATAATACCTACAATGTATGGAAATGGTCACGTGACTTTTCATACTAATGTGTCATTATCATTATTACTTATCGCTTATCGTATACGATTGCAGAATGCCATCTTGACTAGGCATGCTGGTCAGGTAAAGCTGATGAATATTTCAGGAGAATATTTGATTAATGTTGTAAACAATCTGACGTGTACAAATGCATATTTCATTCACTGACCTTTCCAATTTGTCTGTTCTACAAATTAATTATTATTGATTCTGACTTGACCCGTTTAGTGCTATCATGTTTAGGGCCTGTTTCACAATCTCCAGTTAAAGCTATTTGTCAGATAAAAATAACACGCTCTCTTTATTCTTCCAGGTGAAAGAAAGAGATAGTGTTATTTTTTATCTGACAGATAGCATTAACTGGATATTGTGAAACAGGCCGTTAAACTAATAGCTAATGTATTGTTACCTCGAACTTAATACTGCATAACATGCATGTGTTTTACTACAGGGATTCTTTCTAATTGCAATAAAATGATTGAAGTTAAAGATATCATTACAGCTTATGTGCCGATAATATGAATACACTAAAAAAAAGGAGTCTTGACATGTACTTGACATATTGAGTCATTTAATGTTGTGTGTTGTCGTTGATATTATTTTTGTTTATACATGATAATTATATTCCAATTCTGGAATTCCAAAAATTTGCAAAGGATAATGTAAGCACTGAATACTATAGTTTACCAATATATTTATAATAAATCCAAAGATTCTGCAATAAAATTAATTACATTTTAAAATATTTCGATATGCCTACACCATGACCTTTTAATTTTTGCGATGCCATCTGCTCAATCCGGCGTCGTTTAATTAAGAATCCGCTATTAGTTGCTCCCCCCCCTCCTTTGCTACGGAATTCCTTCGTTCCTGGTAATTCGTTTTCCTATGGTAATAATCGATAACTTTTAAATCAAAATATACAGTGTGTTAACATCATGCAGGCTTTTATTGAAACCGAGGATTGAGATGCAGATTTTAGCCAAACCGTGAGTTGATAAACAATTCCATTTTTAACCCTTTTGGTCTTGGTGGTCAATTATAATGATCACCTAGTATAATTAAAAAAAAATATTAATATGAATGAATTAGTGTTCATATTTGAACGACTGGCGACAGATACCCGTGACACAAAGAGTTAAACTTAATTAATTCTCTAAGAAATATTCATTGAGAAGCAAGTACCTCAAGATGAATTAGTTAATTTGTTGAGGTATTTATCAAAATAGAACCATTCTTTATGTATGACATTATTGTCTATGGGCAGCTGTTACACACGTATTTGGTCCGTTAACCATATTGTACACGTCTAACGGGTTTACTAGATAATAATAAATAGTTCCGACCGTACACTAGCCTTTTAAATTCCAACATAATTAGCAATTTACAATGACCGTCCGCAGCCACCAGCAGCGTTTGACAACCAAGCAAGACACGCGTTACATGTATCGTTCGGGGGAAATAATTTTAATTATACAGTTAATTTTAATATTTGTCAACTTAATACTTGAAAACGATTGAGTAATGCGTATACAGGATGATTCTAGAGTCATGAGCAGGAGTGAAGATGGTACTAGGGACGGTCACGATGAGCAACTTCCACTACGGAGACAACCGAGAAATTGCATTAAAAAAAATTAATTATGAGTTAATTGATACTTAACTATCTATTACAGATCAATTAACTCATAATTTTCTACTATTTATCATTTTTATTGTTGGATTTGTCTTTGACCGGTATGCTATCACTCTTATTTTACGTAGCAATAGAGCCGGTCTCAAAAATCATAGCACGTCATTGAGTTCCTCCTTTTCAGTGGAAAAAAGCAATAGGTGGATTAAGCAAAAGCAAACTCCTAAAATTTAACTAGGTACTACTAAATGTACTGGTACATTACATCTACATAGGTACATTTTTATTTCATTAGATTACACCTAATATAGCCAATACAAACAGCAAAATACGAGTAGTAATCCCTAATAGCAATCACAAATTTCAAAACAATATTTCTCATAATAAAACTAGCGACGAGTTGTCTTCATTACGGAATTCGCGTTAATCATACGATGTGTACACGAAAAGAGAAAACTTTCATTTTGCTAATGGGAATGTTAATTAGAGCAGTTTGGAGGCGATGAGCGCTATTGTCAATGATTTATAATAATATTATTTTGCTATTATCTTACTTGATTAGTTTGGTACCAGGGCTAGAGGAGGAAAAACGGATTATTTATAATTAATGGTAGGTATAAAGTCTGCTGCCGCCATGAGGCACTTTAGATAAAATTATCATCAATATTTTCTCAAGTCACGAGACTAAAAGGACAGAGTTAACATTTTTCTGACATACACTGTTAACTGTGGATTGAAAAATCATACCTAAGAAAACTGATAATGTGCATTGAAGGCGATCGTTTTCAAGTACGCATTAACACTTTACGAATATTTGCATTTAATGTAGGTATTAGTACAGTTATATTGTCTTGATCAATTTTAATATAGTGAACGTACGTATATTATAATTATTTTATTTGACTACTATGTAAGTTTTTTTATTCAGAATTTGAGTATAGAAGTAGTTATATAAATATTTACGCAGGCCTTGGTTAAAAATGTGCATTAAGCAATTTTGAAGAAAGCCCACTTATCGGGAACACACGGCCAATTAGCGTTATACTGACTTATGTACATTTTACGTTTATTCCCATGTTACTTGTCCATATTTCAACCAATTTGAATGTGTTTCAACACTGAAAAATATGTTAAATAATTAAAAACGCCTAATATTTTGTTGTAAGACAATCTGTATGGATATTCCTTTGTCACCTTTAAGACGCGAAAAATGGGCAGCTTAAAAATATCACATTAATTATAGTATAATTAAATGGCCATTAAATCATACTAATTGCGCTTTCAAAGCTGTTTTGTTTTTATTTAGCGGCCCAATTTTTTGTCCCGCAAAAGGCTTCCGCTGAATGGAATTCCTTTATTTGCGGCACAAACAGCCTGTTTACTAACGGCGGTGACGACAAAGGATATTTAAAAATTATACCCGCAATAAATTAACGAGAAAATGAAAAATATATTTCATAGATGAAATGGAACGGGTAGAGAATAAATGTATTAAATGCAAAGGAGAAACGATACAGCAGCGGGGTGAAACGATTTATGTACCATCAAGCGTTGCGGGTATTACGAAAGTAAGTATTTTCAATGTAGAATGTCAAGTGTCGAAATCATTAAATGCCGATATGATATTAGTCAAAGTTATCGTAAATGTCGATGATATTAATAGTAACATTTTGTTTCATTTGAATTCTCTACCGTCGCAGGCAACGTAGGTGGAATTATTATTAGGAACGTATTACCACAACACAAGTTGATTATAGGTACGTGTTACGTATTTACTATTGATGGGGACCGTGTAAAACACTGTATATTTATAATCATAGTCTATGCAATATGTTTATAGCTATGGCTAGGATAAATGAATGGCCACCATTCAGTTAGTCATTAAACAAACTGAAAAAGTATCCCTTTGATCGCGCGCAGGAAGTGGCCGTCTCCGGGCCATTGTCGCCAGGACGCCGTGGTCACCCTACGGCTCATCTCCTTAATTGTTTTCTTTTCAAAAGCACTTACGCCACAATGGATAATGACACCAGCTTTGATCTGCCACCGACTCGTGCGTATCAAAGTAACAGTAACTTCACCTTTGACAACTCTGTTACATTATTCTGCGCTACTTTAGCTAATTTTATTGTGGTATTGTCGACACGTGATATATTGAAAATGTAAGGCATCAAGAAGAATTACAAGGCTGCGGGCGCGGCTGTGTGCGACAGTTGGGCTGATTGCGAGCTTGTGTGCGTGCTCCTGAATTAGACGCGAAACTTTCAAAGTTTTCCCAAATTTCTGCCCCCGCGGGGAGCGAGGGGCGGATCGATAGCGAGCGAGCGGCGCGAGACTCGTGTATCTGGCCTCACGAAAACGGACAACTACGCTCCAGGACTAACATGACGCTTTGTAGCGAGGATTTTAATGTTCAACGGGGCTTTAAAATGAAAACTGTGTTAGTTGAGAGTTCTAAAACAATACCACGTTTGGTAAAATTCTAATTAGACTTTTAAAATGTTATGCAAAATAGAGTGTGTACATTGTTTGGGGCATTGTTTTTAGGCTCGGTTAAAAAGTCGGTTATATTAATTATTCAACTCTACAGTTGTTATAAGACAACACGCTGTAGATGTTTATTAAGTTGTTTGGGCGGAATAATGTAAGTCAACAGCTTTGGGAATAAGCGTCGCGTGAGAGGCTGACCCGTGCCAACTGTCACCGCGCAAAACGAGAGCGACAACTGAAAATTGGGCGCGTGAGGGCTGCCATTGTTTGTCATTAATTGAGGGCTTTGCGATGATCTTCGTGCTCGAGAGGCTGCGAGCCCGGGGCGGCACTCCTGGGAGATATCGGCTCGCCAATCGCGTTGACAGCGACCCTCCGGCCTCCGGTGGACAGCCGCCAGTTCGAGGTGGGAAAAACTACCGGCTGACACTACTTAACGAACGGGGCAGCGCCCGGGAATTTTCTTGAGTGCTTGTTAATGTTTTATGGGCGGAACTTTTTCAAAGTAGTGCGTGGATTGACGCGCTAAGTGTACCTACATAATTTAACACGTTTCCCCCTGGACGTACCGTCCATCGATTCAGTTTCCATTTATAAACACGATAAACGCCCATTATGACGGTCGTACGTGATCACAATTAAATAGAAATTCAATTCCGAGAGAGGCTATAAAAATCGCCGACGAAAACTTCCCTGATTTATAACAATTAATATTTGAAATATTGACAATATTAAGGGAAATGGCCGACAGCCGACAAATCATATAAAAACCGCCCCGGAAGGAGGAAGTGCTGGCCCGCTGCTCTGGGACTTTATTTGGAAATGGAAAGTCTAAAAAATAAACGACAGGCGAGTGCGGGGGAGTGATTTATACGCAGCGGCGAGTGCGCACCGCTTCGATTATCGATATGATATTTCTCGATATTAAAGTGTTGCCAAGAGGACTGCGGACAATATGACCCGAGGAAGATTTATCGGGCCATTCGATGACGTCGACGGCCGTTACGATTATTTCATTATATTGTCGGCGCCGTAAAAACGGTTAGCGTTTTATTTTATTGCTGGTTCGCGAGCGGATTTTTATTCGTATATTTTATTGCGTTGTAAAACCGACTGCAGTGAGTTTAGCTTTGACAAATTCGAGCGCATGCCACCCCCCGAGGCCGAAGTTCGGACATGTTAGCTACACCCGACTCGACTGGCATCGGTGAGTGAGATGGATTTTGCAGAAATGCATAACACGTGGAATGACTGATACGACATTTAAATTGGACTATGTTCGTAGATAAAGGTCCTTTTAAAGGATTTTTACCCGCTTTTAGAATTAGCTGCTTATCTGTTCGTTTTATTTACTCGTATTCTTCTTTTGGTTTAATTTAATAAATATTTATGGAAAATATGACTTTTCTAGGCGCTACTTCATTTACGTCATAAGTTCAGTGTCCAACAGTGAAGAGTTATAGATTATACAAAGGAAAGAACAGAAAAAGGTGTATCGAATCACATTTCTAACACCCATGTCACACTTATCAAAATGCCGTGCCTAAATAACACTTCACTTGATCCCACGACTACATAATCGGTATATACTATTATAATGATACGTTTGAAATGTTAAGCAATATTGGTTTAAAGTAAGTTTAACTTATGCTCTGAAGATTCCATAAATCGATCACTTTTTTTAAATCTACTCATTGGTTCTATGTTACCATTAGTACCTACAATTTCAGCTTCGCTTTTTTTTTACTTGTGCCTCAAAAATCAAAGGATTACACTTTGTTTATAGGTTATCGGTCATTTTGAAATTTCATATTTAAAGGACAAAGGGAAAAATTTACCCCATAAGTTTCGACTCCTTTTAGAAATAATTATGTACAATGCAACATAAAAGGGCATACATTTTAATCGTTTAGAGGATTATTTTATCACGGAGTCAAGAGAAAGTAAACTTGACTTCATAATTGCACTTACCTATATGATTTTTTCTATGAGTTTCGTTATAGTATACGTCGTACGATTTGGCTAATTATTTAATTATAGCAATCACGTATTCAATAAGTTATTATGAATATTTACGGCTAACGCGATAGACGTGCAGCCTTTGTATATTACAAGCAATTGAATATCTTTGATATTGTTCATAATACCAGAAAATACTACTTGAGCCACCATTCTTCAAAATTCCTATTGGCATGCCCAACAGAGGTTGCGTCGTATAGAGGTGGCCTGTCGCATGATTTGTGCGTCTCGCCGACCCGCGTCGAACGCACGTGCGCTGGCCCAGGGGACTATATCACATCGAATGTACTTTCGTGACCTTTCAATTATTAGTATAATATGACATAGTAGAAAACTAGGCTATTGAGGTAATGTGCAATAAGTGAACAGTACACTTTACTTGTATCATCGAAAGTGCCTACTACAATTCAACCCTCATCGTTGCCTGATAGATCTATAAATCATACACAAGAAAAATATACCATAATAATATAATTTTCGCTATACAAAAACGAACCGGTCAACAAGTACTTGCTACAAATCTCTATAAGATTCATGAAGAGAATCGCTTTAAAATAATTATACATATAATTATGTATCTTTAATCATTTTTACAAAAGCAATTTATGTCTATATGTTACACAGTACATTACATATTCTTAATTATCTAATCACTTGCTACAAATGATGAGTCATTCACCGACTCGTTAATCGATTGATCCATAAACACCGAAAGATTGAACGTGAAATGACGTGGCATTACATTTATGAAGTTCTCAAGTTCCAGATAGGTAACTGACAGGGAAAAAGGATAGTGGAAAGCAGTCATGATTCAACTCAATAAAACGCTATTTTAATGACGTTATTAAAAAAGACGTTCCAAAATAAATTCAAAAGCAATATGAGATGTAGGAAGGAACACACAGTAGGGATGTATGGTGAATTAAAAATACCGAACGTTTCACCGGAGATTCAATTCGGATTCGGATCAACGGTGCATGATGACATTATACGTTCCAAACTAATAATCATGACAAAAGTGTCAGGTGCTGCTTGTCGCGATTGCATTAGCGGAATAAAAAGCGACCGCCTTTCACAGCAAACAGAAATAAATCAGTACCCGAATAATAAAATTGCTGTAAAGGTACCCCTTTACAGTAATTTTTGTTACGTTATACATCAGTCATCAGGTTAGTGATCTAAGGAAATGTATGAAATCATTAAGGTAATTCACAACATTCTACAGCCCAATTTTGAAGAATTTCTTATAAATGGCACGGGGATTCTTTGTCGTGTTAGTACCATACCTGTTATTTGTTGTTGGTTAACATTTTAACATTCTGCATTTTATTGTTTTTATCAAATGAACAAGAAAATGCAAAAAAATATTGCATATAATTATAGTTTTTATGAATAGTTTCATCAACAAATGATAAGAGCTACCATCAATAGTGTTAGTTGTGTACCTATACATCACAATAAACTAACAATCTTGGAAACAGGCCAAGGTCGACCGCAAGGCAGCCTTTTCAAGAAAGTTACAAGGCTAAATACTGTGGCTTCCACCATATATCGATATCAAATACGGCTTCATAGATTATATTAACTATAGCCATTCACATGTCTAACACTAAAACTTTTCGTAGTCATTATTGTAGCCCAATGTTCTAGACTGTTTTTATCCATCAATTTGTTCAAATAAGAGAGATAGAGATGCCAATTCTAAGTTCAAGATCTAGTTCTTGATTTGTATTTGTTTCACTAGTTTTTGCACTTTGTTTTATCCTCCTAAGTCCCAAGTGCCTTCTAAAAGAACAAAATGGCGCATCATTAAGTCCTGGGTAATAAAATTTTAAAGGTCGTTCAATCACAATGTAAACATTAATTCCATGACGTCAGGACTTAACAATGGTCGCCATTTTTTGTTCTTTAAAACGCCACCTCGGTCTTTCTGACTAAAATATTTTAAAAGGCCCGGGCCTTAGGAGGATATACAAAATAAGACATAATAAATCAATTCAAAATATTTTCTTCGGTAACCGCGAGGATTACATGAAATAAAACTATGAAAACGGATAAACTCGCGTATATTAACTAATTTTAACTTCATTCCGACGTTTCGAACACTTTACGGGGTTCGTGGTCTGCGGATGACTGACTGACTGAGTCATAGAGATGGAATATACAAAAATGAAAGATCAGGAATCTTAAGTTCCGCTAGCAAAGTATAGCCTTAAATATTTCTTAAAAGCAAACCTATTCGGACACTGTCTGATGCCGGTGGAGAGAGCGTTCCAAAGACTTGCGAAGAGCGGCTTGTACAGAGAAAGAATGTGCAATGTAGGTATAGGTGTCTTACTGCACCCAGAATATTGCAGCTGTGACAGCCCCGTAGCGGAAAACGTGGCGACGTCCCATCGCCGGACAAACGTATGGGACACGGGATAGGGGACGCAGCGGAGCGCGCCGGTGATTCATGCACTTATTCAATAAGCCGGGGTTTAGCTAAACAACCGCTGTTATGGCGAGTACGACGTATCCAATAAATCGGGTTAGATTTTTCAATCGGATAAAAGTCTGCGAAACATGGTTTGTATATTGTTTTAAGGTTTAGTTGTGGTGCTCGCATATTGGCTGTTACCTTTAATGTTACGTTATCGCTTCGACGCTTTCCATCACTTCTACAGAAACAATAATTATATCTGATGTCTCCCTGTCTAGATGTAGGCTTTGATCATTATAGAAAGGATTTGTTTTTCGTTTTATTTTTTGAATAGCGGCATTACGATCTTAACTCCATGCGGTTGTTCGCTTTTACTGGTGGCAGTAGCACGGTTTGAAATTATAAGACAACTAACCTAAGGGTAACTGGCTAATTCCACACGTTATTGACCCTAATTATAACACAGATTTACGTGTTCGTGGCCTAACCCGAGATTTTGCAAGTCGTTATCAAGATTGTTACTATCGTTAAATCCTTTTTTTAAATAATATGTGAGGCTTCATGTATAGTCATGAAGCACCTAAATTAAGCTGCTTTACTTGACATTAAAGTTGTGCAACTCATAAAGCTCTGTAAGTATGTTGAGAACACACCTATCTCATCGTCGGCTGAATACTAAGTGGCGGATATAGGTAAGTACCTACTAGCCTCACATTCCTTATTCATGCTCGGTAAAACTTCAAAACACCAGGATTAAGCTAACCAATCGCGATTAACGACCAAAGTTACCTTACACAATCTAAAATCCGAAACCCGTTGAAATTTTGTTCATAATACGAAATCAACTCACGATTCGCTCATTGTCAACTTGCGACTTATCACTGCATTCAGCCGGGCGCACACGCGAAACTTACACGCCGCTGAATGGGTCCACATCAGCGCGGAATTTGTAAAGAGTAGACGTGTGTCGCATGCACGCGGCTTTATCTTGAGCTGGTGAAGTTTTCGTTGTTCTGAATGGCGTGGACGCGGATGACGCCACAAAGGCAGCCGGGCGTTGAGCGGAACACGTAGGCGCTGTGCTAATACGCATGAGAAACTGCTGCATTTCAGTAGCTCCTAAATGTAGACTTTAGGCGTCTCGTTTTGTTTTACTATAGGCCGGTTGAATGTTTTATTTAAACAACCTATTTTCCAATGTATATTTAATTTACCGTTACATTTAACAATGATTCTGAGACACAGCTAGTACATGAAATAGCCACAAGTGAGTATGTGTCTACTAACTTTTCAACGTGCGCCCTGTCTACAGGCACGTCAGGGGTAGCCTCCTGTCTTAGCCTAGCCACATGACGCGCCAATTAATTAGGCATAGACTAACTTCCTCGACGGTACCATTCTACCCGAGCCAGTGTATTTATTTTTAGTCCAATCTCTAACACATCTATAATTTATGCACTTATTTAGAGGTTCGAAATCAATGGCACCACCCTAACAAAAGTGTACGAAATTTGTAGGTACACATAGCAATACAAATGGACCCAAAACAGCACGGCGAAATAATTTGAATACGTAACGAATCGGAGGGTAACGTACGGCCGACCCATTCTTTAACTTACTCTCCTCCGGATAAAGAGCTAAACTTGTTTTTAAGGGATGACCGATCGCGAAAATTTATGTATCGAGAATTGTGCCGCCGGCCGGACCCCGGCAAAAAGAGGTTTCGCAAGGGTAGATACAGGAAGACGCCAGGAGGAAGAATTATGCTCCCCGCAGGCTGATGACCGTGCGATTGTGAACTTTCTACGCCATGCAAATCGGACGTCACGACCGGATCCTCGATACGATGCTTTTATTTCCACTTCTGAATTGGCATATCCACAAATGCACCGCGACCGTATCAGGGGACCAACACAATGCGACCGAACCGGGAACTGTTTTTTGTTTCCAACGATCGTATTCATGATCTACTATTTATATAGACTTCGATGAATACCATACCTAGTTCAATGTATTCAAATTGATTCATCGAGAACTCGATTGATGGATGGATGAACGATTATAAATCAAGAAAATACACAGGCTGAAAAC
>JALPQI010026499.1:0-10030 GCA_025490895.1 Thaumatotibia leucotreta | reverse complement strand
TAGTGGACACATTACTGCGATCGCCAATCCGCTTGCCCAGCGTGGCGATTATGGGCATTTACGTCCTAATGCGTCTATACGCAAAGTTAATTGGCGAGGCCTACGTCTAGCAGTGGACTAATATAGGCTGATGATGATGATGATGATGATGTACTTGTGCAAAGCCTACTGATAGTTGTAAAAAATCTTACACAAAAGCAATTATTCAAAATGTTATCCTTGAGCGCAGTGTGATTTGTGGTTATTAAAGTTATTATTCAAATTTGAATCTTCCTGCTTAGACATTACCACATTTTTCGATGCATTGTGTTTTTTAGCCGACTTGAAAAAAGGAGGACGTTCTCAATTCATCTTTTTTATAAAAATTGAATTTTATTTTCAAAACTACAATTTATGTACATAGATTAAATCAAATTAATCTACTTAACCGAACCTATATCTAAGATTGGCCCTTGTGGCATTGTACCGAGGATGCTGGCGGCATTTCCTCGCTGTATCGCAATACTGATGCATTGTGCGAGGAAGTCGCCAGCTCTTCGGTCTTTCTTTAATCTTTTTTTATATATTTGTGACAGGGAATCGTGAACTGATTTTTTTTAATAGATTGGGTTCCGAGATGGTCCCGTTGGCATCAAGTTGGGGTCTGATGATGGGATCGTGAAGAAATCGGCCAAATTCTGTATTTTTCTTTAATTTGGTGATTTGGGTCAAATGCAAACCCATGTTCGGAGTCTTTCCGGTGGACAATCTAAAAGTTAACGCTTATAAAGCTTGATTTTCTTATAAAAGCCTTATCTTCATTAAGACATACTCCTTTTTCATTGCGTTGTATGATAAAAATCATTACTATCTGTCCACAGGCTGTTAACTATCGCTCACAGGAAAAGAAAAAGTGCGGGTTCAGCTGAACTGTAGAGCCCCTCTTTCCTGTGGCCAATAGTAAGCAACTGGTAGGAGTGTAGTCGTGATTTGTATCATACAATTCAATAGGAAAGGAGTGCCTTTAAACGACAATAAGGATTTAATAAGAAAATTAACTCTCATAGCCCTTAACTTTTAAAATGTCCACCGGAAAGTCTCATAACATGATTTTGAGTTGACCCATTTAAACTCTGGTTTATTATTTTACAACTTGTCGGTGCTAAATAAAATCAGAAACACAAATCATGATAATTTTCATTGTTTTGTATGTTTAATTATAACAACAATAGTCAATGCCATTGTTTTATGAAATAAAGGCGGTGCTGACACCAGCGCGCGCGGCCCTACCGCTAACTACGAAATTCGCGAATTTCGGGGGTTTTCTCTGTCACTCTAACGACGCCTTTGTTGGAGTGACAAAGACAATTCCCCGAAATTTACGAACTTCGGTATTCGCGGTAGTAGGCCAGATGGGTTACTTGATTAGCATGAACTCAGATAATAAGTACAATACAAAACAATACTTTATTTATTGCACAACTCATAATAAAAAATAGCAAAAAAATAACTCTTAAAGGTAAAGGTAACACAAACACAACAGGCGGTCTTATCGACCTCTTCCAGATAACCTATAGGATAATAGTGATAATTATGTATATTCAGTGACTAGTAATATAATAGTTAATTTCATAGAAAGTAAGTTTCAATAATTATGCTTACACATATATTATACGTTTGTGATGAACACAAAGAAATACCTTCACCGGGATTCGAACCGGGACCTCCAGCTTCGCAAGCAGTCATGACAGCTACAGAAGCCGTCAAAAGATGCTAAAGATAATAACAAATTGTGGTGTCTCGTGATCATGGAATATTATAATGAGTTATTATTACTAACATAATAATTAAACATAATGATAGTATGAGAATCTGTTTGTTTGCTCTAAGATGACTGATGATGTAAGGTAATGTCTTTCGATTTTCGCGTCCGCGATCATCTTTGTAAGGTATGCCGCCCACAGCATGAGACAGGCGACGATAAACTAGCTTTCTGATATCGTATCACGTATTTTAGTCAGAAACAGAAACAGCCAAAGGACATCTAGTGACTTCTGTAAAAAAAAACATATCTGGCGCAATAAATCAAGAGAAAAACATTTTTTTTTAGAAGAACAAACAGAAACCATGATTCCTACGAACAGATTTCGCTATCTCTCATAGTTTGGAACTTCTCCTTACAAATTCAAACTGCCGGCGCGGCGGCGGCACTGAAGTATTGAAAAACAAAACTTCATTGTTAGAAAACAATGCATTTTATTAGTTTTACATATTATGTTTCTTAGTAGCATTTACCATTTAAGAGCTACACAACCGATATCCAAAGGAAAATCATAAAATTTTATTTTTCAAAATATCAAGGTTCGATTCCCGGATCGAGCACACGTATTTTTGTAAATGTATGAATGCAGTTTTTCTTTTTACTAAAATCGAAGCCATGGTTCCTAAGACAAGATTTCACTATCTGTTATGGTTTCCAAAACCTCCCTACTGACCCATTTGAAATGCTCACCCTGTATATCGTCGCCTGGTACCCACATCACAAGCCTTAATTGAGCTTACCGTGGGACTAGGTCTATGATGTCCCAAGATATTTATTTATTTATTTTATTTTATTTTGGGAAGAGGCATCGGCCAAATGAGATTCTATGAAAAGGCAGACTATCTGCTAAGCTATATATAGTATAGTAGCCAGTGGACGCCGACCTCACCTGGACGCCGCGAGCAAGTAAAGATAATGAGGCAGTGCGATGTGCGCGCGCACGAGAACTCGCGGCTCGTGATTTACCCGGGATTTTAAAAAGTTTCCTTCTAAGTTCGATAATATCTGGCAAATCACTTTTTATATAAGGCATAGTTATGTTATATGAGTGAATCAACTTTTTTTGTCTGTTATTACCAGTGTCACGCTGTTTATTTTCAAAATTATGCAAACAATTAAATTAAGGAGAGAATTAACATCAGAAAAATGCATGTTTGCATGTTAATGTAGCATAATTTTGCATAAAATCAGCGTGACTCAGGTCACCGTAACCATGGTAATATTAGACGAGAAAAAGTTGTAAATATTGAATGTCATATTATACCAAAGAAAAAACTTATTTTGTGTATGACATCCAATATTTAAAATTTACATAGTATTAAGTAGTGTGACTACTGAGGAAAAAAAACATAAATCAAAATATTTAATTCATCAATAATTTGTTTTGAGTTTTCACAATAGCTTCGAGAAAAAGTTGATTCACCCATATTTACTTCCAAATAATTATTAGATGTTGCTTACTTGTCGCCTTTTTCTGTTGACTAATTGGTTTGACAGACTTAATACCCAAATGGTGATATGACACGTTTGTTTGAAATTTCGTAAAAGTTAAAGTTCATGCACAAGATTCATTCTTGTCGTAATGTTTGAGTGATTCCTTTTTAAATAAAAAAAAGACTGTATAGTGTATAGTTTCTCTACTAGTAAACTTAGTCACTTTCCCAATGTGATATTTTCTTAAGGTGCATTCAAACCAAAAGAGCATTCGCTATTCTAACCCCCACTCTACGAAATTCGATCGTAACACGAAACGTGATTGGTTGATTTCGTAGAACGGGCGATAGAACAGCGAATGCTCTTTTGGTTTGAACGCACCTTTAGCACTTCACTTTGTTGCTGAAGCGAAATGCTATCAAACAAAATAAATGGATGCCCACGTGCATGCAAACGTGTCTGTCTTCAGTTTTCTTTGCTTCCTTATTACTATAGCATTTTTCTAACACCTGCTATCCCTATCACCGATGTACTTCATGATTTTTAATTGTCTCCGTGTTGTTGTTGACATTTGTAAATTAATTGATATTTTGAAACACGCACAGTCAAAAAATACTTTCTAAATTTAGAATGACGTGGAGGAAACTGGCACTAGATAGGGACGATTGGAGGAAGAGAGGGGAGACTTCTGTTGAGTGGGACATCAAATAAGCTATTAAAAATTAGAATAATTAACAACATAAATAATTAGAATTAACATTAGTAAAAAATGTACTCTCGAACATTATTACATTTATTACTTAAATGTAATGTGGATCGATCTGCGCGGTCTCGCTTACTACAAGTAGGTATAATATAAACCCTTGAGGTTAGGTAACTGCTACTACTTGTAAAATCTGTAAGTGAAAATTGTTTGAAAAAATAAACTAAAAATAATTGGTATCCGCTTCTAACACTAAAAAGGTAAAGAAGAATTTTAGTAATGTAAATGTAGAGAACATATTTATTTGGAAATTTTACAGTAATCCTTTAGGGGCTCTACATCGAGGAGTTTGTGGGATATTTCATAATTTAATATCTTCAATTCGCTTCTTTAAAAATCAAAATGTCGCTATACAGAATTCAGGAACATTGAAATTGTGACACTGTTCAATTAAGGTGCATTCAGACCAAACGAGCATTCGCTATTCTAACCCCCTACTCTAAGAAATTCGATCGTTACACAAAACGTGATTCGTTGATTTCGTAGAGTGGGGGATAGAATAGCGAATGCTCGTTTGGTCTGAATGCACCTTTAGTATATGAATGAATTTCGAAACGCAAATGATTTTGTATAATGACACTATCATTTTCAAGTATAAATAGCTAATTGTACAAGAAAAAACTCAAACATTATTGAGATTTGTCGAATTACTTTAGGTACTTACTTTAGGAGTAGGTCGTGAATGTATGAAGTGAAGGCCAGTGAAGCAAATCAAGTAAGAAGGCAGATCGCTGAAGTGATGTGAAGAGTGCTGCCACTTAAAACGTAAGTAAAACTTTTTTTAATCACTCATCAAACAGTCGAGTTTCGTATTTTAAAGACAAACCGGTCTTAAAGAGCCGTTTGTCTTTAAAATATGAGTGATAATCGTAAAAGTTTAAATCAAAGTCAAAGTCAAACTATTCTTTATTCAAGTAAGCTTATTAATAAGCACTTTCGAATCGTCTGACATGAGAGAAAAAAAATCTACCACTGGTTCAAACCCTACGCCGTTCCTGAGAAGAACCAGTAAGAAACTCAGGTGGACTTATTTTTTCAAAACAGTAGGTATAATAATACATCTTATTAAAATAACATGCATTAAAGAATGTATTACATAAAAAAAATAGTATTTTATGCAATAGTGGTATTACAAGGGTCAAAAAGTGCGAGCGGCGTGAGTTGCGATACGAGCCCGAAGGGCGAGTATCGCAATTTAAGACGTCGCGAGCATTTTTTGAACTAGTAATACAACGTTGCATACTATACTTTTTCTACGACTAAGAGGCATAGCGTACACAGAACTCATAAAATATCCTATATTACTGAGCGCCACACACGTATTCCAGTTGTCACCAATAAGTCATAGTTTGTATAATTAATATAACATTGATAGCTCATCCCTACCTGCATTCCCAAGAAGAGCAGGCAGAACATTAGAAATTAATGATGATTTGATGAAAAACTCATATTTTAGATAGATTTTAGGCACTGCACAAACTTTAATGCAAATCGACTCAAATCGAGCGCTATACTCAAGGGGGGGCCGTCCACGAACTTCGTAATTCGCAAAAGTCGAGCATCCGTCTCCGTTACTCTAATAATAATTTTGTTCAAGTGACAGAGACAAATGATCGAAACCCAATTTCGAAGTTCGCGGCAGGACTTTCAACTACTAGCGGAAAGCGGGAAGGGTTTTTTTTTAATGCAGCTGTCATTGTCTATGGATAACTTTGCTTTTAAAATCGTGCTTACGTGCCTGTGATAAAAATACTTTTACATAATATGAAATTAGTTATTGGTACAAAAATATAATATATCAAATTAAAATAATTGAAAAAACTAATTTTCATTCTATTTTCTAAATATTTAGTTAATAATTTTAATTATTGTAATAAATAATTTCGTACTAATGTTGGTAGCAGTGTAAAAACTCGAAGTTGGGAACAAATCCAATATGGCGTCCATCATGGGTGTGATGTGGCAGTCTGTGGCAGATCGCAGTACGTTTTTGAGTCTGTTCGGAAAGTGACGACGTCTGGCAGCGAGAGCCGCCCATATATCTCGCGTGCCTTCTCTTTCCGAACAACGCTGCGACATTACGATACTGGCTGAGAGTGCGTTTTTGAGAAATAGACTATAGACTTTTGACAGATGTAATTATGTATATCTTTACAATAGTGTGCGTAGCTATGTAACTAGCAAAAAAAAGGTCAGGAGTAGAAAAAGATTATTATATACATTTTTATAAAGACAGAAATAAACAAAGGATCATAAGGAAAAAATATATAAATCAATATATTTCAGTCGAGTTTGTCAAACTCTGTAGCCTAGTTTGTAGTGACCCCGATGTACGAAGCTGGAGTTTCCGGGTTCGATCCCAGCGAGGGCATTATTAGTGTATTTATTTATCACTAATATTCCTTGATCATTCATGTATCTATCCATTATTTATATCGTCGCTCGCATCACAAGCTTTAATTGAGCTTACCGTGGGACTAGGTTGATCTGAATGATCTGTGTGAGATATTTATTTATTTAGATATTTATCTCAGTCTACTGCTGGACGTAGGTATCTTCTATTAACTAGATACGCAAGGAGTTAAATTAAATAGCCGTAATCATCACGCTTGGAAAGTGGATTGGCGATCGCAGTAATGTGTCCACTATGATGACGCTGCTGCCCATCATCTATAGAGTAATGTTACTTAGGGTGTCGTAAGAGTCGACTAAGGGATTGAAATATCTGATCATTTGTGTGTAAAGAAGATTGTCGATGGGCAGCCGCATCATCAGTGTCCACACTACTACCATCGCCAACCCGCTTGCCCAGCGTGGCGATTACGGCACTACCTTCTAATTCGTCCCCCTCTCTCCTTTTAATACGCATAACATAAATAATAGGAGTGGTCTATGTCGTGCAGTGGTTTATCATAGGCGGATGACGTTGTTGATAAACTTTCAATCTACATATTTATCAGTAAAAAACTAAATAAACGTAAACACACCTAAAAAAATTGCATTGCCATAATCACGCACTTTTAGAACACAATCTTAGTTTTATTACCAAATTAAAACCGTACCTTGAGTTCAGAATGTTCACATACATCATTAGTTTAAATTATTGATATTCATTAGTATTAACGTAAAAATATATCTGCGAATGTTTTTCAAGATATGTGTCAAAGACTGCGAACAAATAAAACATGGAAGCCGCACGCCACACTAAATTGCCTTTCAAAAACGGTCCGGAATTTTTGTTGACATTTGTGTCACCCCCTCTTCAAAGCATCACGGTAATGAATTTCAATTATCAACCTATAAAAACTTACCCCGCCATTTAAAAATAGTTTTGATTGGCTATATATTTTCAGTATTTTCTATTAAACATTTGTCAAAGATGTTGTGCCGAAATATGCGCTGAGTTAAGAAAAGCGCAATGTCCTGCCCATCTTGGCACGTTAGACGTCCATGTTATATGTATACAGTGTGTAAATCTAATACGGGCGATCAATTAAACCGGGCATGGGATTCATTAGTATAATCATGGATTACAAGGTTTTTTTAAAGTTACTCTTAATTATGGCCCACAATTTTTTTTAAGATTATCGGACCAGCATTGTAGGTACGAACATTTGTTATTGTTGACATGGCAGTTATGTCATCTGCTTTTGAAATCAGCTGTCAACGAGTGTTTAACTCGCGTATGTTGCTCTACATTGCGCGCCGAATTATTTAGTATGGAAAATTTTGTTGCTCTAATTTTAAGTAAAAGTTATTTGAATGTACTCATTATGTCGTAAATTAAGAGCTTCGCCCGTATTAGACTTACCCTGTATTGTCGCAGATCAAAGACAAAATGCTATGGAAAGTCAGCCATATTTGTTAACTTTTTTTTATTCCACTTACGAATGGTATACGTCACTGTTACTTTCAGATAAATAGGACCCCAGTTATCGTTATCTATAAGAACTAGTTTCGTCAATAATTGACAGTTATTACTGATAAGAGTACTTCAAATCTGCTGCCCCTATTTACTTAACATAAGTGGATTATACAATGCATGACTGTATACTCATTCAATTTGTATCAGACAGTGAGATACGTATGTATGTATACGTCATATTTCAGTAGTGACAAGGATAAATCACTAAATAAATATAATATGGCAACTGACTTACTGCAGAGCGCTTCTTCGAGAATTTGTCTCTATCACTTTAAAGACCATTAGTTATATTTTAAAGACAAACGGGTCTTAATCGCGTAAATTTACGTTTAATTATATCCTGACGTTTCGGGCATGACGTTACACCCGTGGTTGCAGGCAGACACACTGTCACCACGCAAGTTTACGCGATTAAGACCCGTTTGTCTTTAAAATATGAGTGACTAGCTTTTGCCCGCGGCTTCGCACGCGTGGATTTTGGACTTGTATGAAAAAAAAATGTTTTCAACCGACTTAAAAAAATAAGGAGGTTACCATTTCGATTGTATGTAGTTATATAATTATGCATGTTACACGGTTTCCTGCAAATAATGAATCCTATTTTGTTTTTTTTTCTCAGGAGATTCAAAAGTGGCCGAAATAAGTTTAATGTTTGTGATATTTTTTTTTGGGATTCGCCTTGACTTGTCGACAATCATTTAATCGAATGTTGTTTCAAAGACAACGGTTCAAGTATTTTCATTTCATCGACAAGTCATTCTGTCGAAGAATAGTTTTCAGTAAATTTAAATCAGGGAATTTTGAATGGTGCTTGAGGTTTTCCTTTACGGGTTCTTATTTTAGTTTGGTTTAAATTTAGTAATATTTATTCCGCAGTTCTAAACTAACCCTGAACCTACTTTAATAGCTGTTTGCTTATATGTGGGGTCACAGTCGTAACCTAACTTAAACATATTTTAATAACCGTTCGTTTCTATGTGGGGTTGCACTGGTCGCAGTTCTAACCAAACCTAAACCTACTTTGATAGCTGTTTGCTTTTGTGTGGGGTCGCAGTTCTAACCTAAACTAAACCTACGTTGATAGCTGTTCGCTTATGTGTGGGGCCGCAGTTCTAACCTAAACTAAACCTACTTTGATAGCCGTTTGCTTTTGTGTGGGGTCGCAGTTCTAACCTAACCTACTTTGATAGCCGTTTTCTTTTGTGTGGGGTCGCAGTTCTAACCTAAACTAAACCTGCTTTGATAGCCGTTTCCTTATGTGTGGGGTCGCAGTTCTAACCTAACCTAAACCTTCTTTAATAGCAGTTAGTTTCTGTGTGGGGTTGGAGTTCAAACCTAACATAAACCTACTTTCAAAGCCGTTCGTTGCTGTGTGGGGTTACTGTTCAAACCTAACCTAAACCTCCTTTGATAGTCGTTCGTTTCTGTGTGGAGTCGCATTTCTAATCTAACCCAAAACCTACTTTGATAGCCGTTCGTTTCTGTGTGGGGTCGCAGTTCTAACCTTTTCTAAACCTAAGTAGAATCTTACCTTATTACATTCTGTTTGAAGTCTGTTTCATTGAGCAGCATATTAGTATGACATAATTAAATACTTAATTGCAAGTAAACTACACGAATTAGAAAGCTGAATTTACAGTGAGGCTGCCCGCGTACCCGCGCTGCTTATACATAGACTGTCCGCGAGCTGTCAAACTAACATTTGAAATTCGTTCGCTTTGAATCATATGTCGCCGTGCAAAATTGTAGATATTTTTAACGAACAAACAAATAAATATGGTTTTGTCTAGACTTAAAAAATTAAACCTCACAATGACCTTTTATGTAGCAAACTGCATTACTTACCAAAATGTAATATTAAAAGTATCTACGTATTCATCGTACCTATGTTACTCGTATATAACATGGTATGTAGAGTACCTACATCTTCATTGGCAAGAACACTTCTATGAAGTTTTGAATTAAATAGCCCAACGAATCTGGTTCCTTCTTACAAACTTTAGCCTTCCATTTAACCCCCATAAGGAATGAATTTTCAAAAAACCTGAAACACGTGTTTACTTATTTATTGTTAAAAATATTCATGTGAAGTTTCGAATAAAATAGC